>JAUEJL010116045.1:0-10932 GCA_032274825.1 Drosophyllum lusitanicum | reverse complement strand
ATATTTGTATTTTATGCTAATACTGCCCGTGATATATATATATATATATATATATATATATATATATAAGTTCAATAAGTATAGTCTAAAAAAACTGTGCATATATTTCTTAGAACAAATTACATTGCTTTGTGTTGAGATTGTAATTTAAAAATATACATTTATGAGTTCATAACTTCATATCATGAAAAACACATTTCAAAGATCGAAACATGTTTCTACAAGTTCATGATTCTGAAGCATGTAAAAAATCTTTCTAACTAATATTTTAATCTTCGTATGATTCAAGTCATGGTTTAAATAATGATAAATATTAAAAATTAATAAAAAAACATTAAATAATTTTATATTATAATAAGCGAAATAAATAAGAATTTAAAAACTGGTGACAGACGGCATCAATATCCTGATTAGCAGTGAAAACATCAACGCAAAATATATTATTATGTCAGATGTTTTATATCTTCCTACTAAATTTTCCTAATTCATTTAGAGGTTAGGGGTTCAAGTCATGTTGTGCACGTGTAATTTAAGTTGGAGTGTGTGATCGTCGTTTTAAAAAAAGAGATTATGAAAAAGAATTAATGAAGTTCACACGTCATAATTAAGTGGACAGGAGAATAAAGTAGGAAGATTTAATATGAACAAATAGAAATTTTCTTATTATTTTGAATTTTAGATAAGCCAGCCTAGATCAAAGAATTAACCCCTAAAAAGAAAGATCCTTTTGACCCTGAAATATATATATATATATGTGATAAACAAAGTATGTTCATTAATCAATAAAATAATTATATGAGAATATGTCTTCCTTGTATCAAACAAAAACAATGATCGCATATCCAAATAAAAGGGAAAGTTGAGTTAACCAACAGCATCTACAACCGCAACCATAACAAGCAGAAAGCATCTCATCTAAACAAAGTCCAAATCCGTCCCCTTCATTCTATACTGACCCCAGCCCGGGCTGGCTTTTTGGGAAGCACATGCCCACGGCCCGGCTGGCCTGCCAGTTGCAGTGGGAATTATTCCGTTCCCTGGTCAAAGACTTGGTTGGATGCGGGATCTACTCCACGAGTAGCAAAAATATGTCATTATTCTTCTACGTAACCATCTTAGTACAATGCACCTCCTTTAGTCCTCTAGTATCCAAAACCTGGGAAGGAACCACAACATAGAAAATTAGAATAAATTTTCACAAAAATGCGATTTTCATTCATCGTCTTTTCGACTACTCCTGGTGTTAAGATTTTACCAAATTTGATTGGTGTGGTGATGAGAATAAAGATCAGGCACCTCCCTTCTGCTTAAGAGTAATTTTGTCTCCCAAGCTTAAAGCTATCCCCTGTGTTTTGCTCCTGATACGAATATATCCGCTTAGCTTACCATCTCCTTGCTTCTCAATACTCAAATTTACCAAAGCATCCTCTCCAAAAACACTCTTGGCGTATAAGTTGGCAGCCAGGAACCCACAATCGCCTTCCAGTGCAGACCTGCATATTCAACCGCAGTAAAAATGAAAAAATATTCAAACTGTGTGGTCATATATAACCGATCATCAGAAAAACACATACAGTATTATATAAATAATCTGGGCTTAATTTTAAGGATAGATAACTTACGGTGCAGTGAGGCACTTCATGTTGGTAGAATTAATAATATGATCAAGGAATTCTTTTTCATCTTGAATTATGGTGTTGACAGCAACCTGGTATTTGGTACATTACATAAGATAAGCAAGCAGTTCAACTATCTTGAGGAGTTAACAGATGTTTTTTTTTGGGCAACGAAGAGATGATTCCAATTTCCATGACATAATAATAAAGAAGTATTACCTTATTTTCCCACTCAAACTCGGCCCACATTGTTCTGAAAGCGGCATCAGTACAGACAGCTGGAGATATATAATCCATAATATCAATATGAATATCATTGAGGACAATAACAGTACGCTCCATCACGTTTGAAGTTTCATAAACAATGTTTCCAAAAATGACCCCAGTCTCGGTTGATGACACTTTAATATTTGCTTTTATCTGCTTGCTTGATTCAGGAGCAAGAGTGTAGTTCTGTGGGCGTTCTACGAGTTTAAGATCACCCATTGTTGCCAATTCCAGACACAGATTCTGGAGAGTTTCTTTGGTTCGGTTGATAACAGTAACATCAAGCACGATATCATAGTGATTAACAGTTACATATGCTTCAGCATAAACAGGGTCACTGAACCCAGTTAGTTGAAGAATTCGGTTCAGTTTGTTTGCAGCATCTCTTTCCTTGATAAATTCCCCAGTTGCCCGTTTTAGATCATCTTGAACCTCATCCTCCAACTCCAGCTGGCTCATGCCCTACAAAGTCAACAACCATAAAACAAAAGCGAGATTAAAATGAGTGAAAATTTAAAATCAAGCACATTCATTGATACACCAAGAGCTATATCTCACTTGATATTCAAATATATTCCAAGCAAAAGTACTAAAACCATTTATATTAATAATCTCACCGGACATTGGGCACATTCATTTCATACATAATGTCTTACAGATTGAAGCACATGTGTTAAATTGAAGCACATGCATTTTTTAACTGAATAACTAAACATCAAGACTCCATTAATTAATAACACAACACTAAACAATAGACCATGGAACTGCCATCACAGAACAAGACTCATGCATAAAGCAACAAACTTGAAAACTCATATGTAAATTTCATAATCATGGTTAAACTATTAATAACAAACTAAGGATGAGTGAGTGCCAACTCTAACTCATCATTGATTTTGTATAGATAGTTTAACCAAAAGGGCATATGGACTCACCGTATCAACATGTATCTAAATTCTCCAACAACCAAAGTCCCACTTAAGACAAAGGAGTAGGATTTATGGCGTGTGTCAGTTTGCCATTAAAAAAATGATGTGTGAGTGCAGACGATATGTAAATGATGGGACTTCTTCTACATACATACAAATGATTTATGTTTCTGGTTAAAAGATATATAAATGAAGTTGAAAAAATATATATATATAGGCATATGGCAAGATTAATAATTTTGAACTGACCACGCTTTTTTCAACTAACCCAGAATATAAATTAAAAATAATGTTTCAACTAAGCACGAGAATTTGGTCAAATCATGTGAAAAAGTGTGCCAATTTCGTAAGAATTGTTTTTAATCGTTAAAAAGTTATTAATTGCTAACACGAGAATTTGGTTAAATCTCAGGATAAAGCATGAGAATTAGGTGAAATCTCATGAAAAAAAAGGTGAAGGCATTTGTTAACCTTAAGTTTACTTCATGAATATTGATTGCTAACATGTAGTTTGTGTGTGTGTGTGTAACCAACCGCCATAGAACATAGAGAAACAATGAATAGGGAGAGAATAATTTTACCTTCCTACTCTTAAGATGATAAAAGTCAATGAGATCATCAGGTTGTGCATGTGAGACCTGAGCCTTTGCTTTAAGTTCCTCTGTTTCCCTCAGTTGTTTATCAGCAAGCATTTGAACAAAACTTTCACGGCAAGACTGCAGCCATATTTTCTTGATTTCTTCACCTCGGTTACACAGCAATCTTATGCAAAGGACAATTCGGTCATTAGAATCGTTATCAATTGGGTGTGGAAGAAATGAAGATTGCCCAAGTTGTAGCATTGAAACAATAATGAGCAAAACTTGAGTTGATGCTTTATTAACTTCACTTTTTGATGGTTGAACCTCTGCCAAACGCAACACAAGTTTTGTCAATGTGCATGCTACAACTGCCCCAAGGAAGAAATCCCCAGTTAGAAGAAGAGATCTCAAATTCTCTGAAGTCAAAGTTGCATTGACCACAGTAGGAGGTGAAAAGGTGGTTTCAGAAGCTGCACTTTGAGTTGCATAAGTACCATCAGCAAGAATAGCTGGCCTTTTAGATGAAACAGTAATCGAGTTAACTTGTTGAGATTTCCTTGAAGAATCATTAGCATCCCCTTCTTCTGAAGCCATGTAAAATGGTAAGTCTCCAAGACACTGTTTTATGGTTGAAATTCCACTTTCAACTTCTGAGAGTGAAAGACAATACTCACTAATGATCCAAAGAGCACAAGAACAAACACGTGCAGATCGAATTTGGTAAAAAGTGTCTAATAACCTTGTTATAATCGAAACCCTCAACTTCGGATTTGTTTCAATTATTTCCCTTACAAAAACAGCTACATCCATTGCAGAAGCAACGTTACTATCACCCAAGAAATCCATCAACATATGCACAACCGTGCTTGCAACTTCAGGGAACTTAATAGCACATGAATGAATTGCTTGAATGAGCATTTGGCGATACTCACCATCTTTTTCCAATTCTCCACTTTGAGTTTTTACAACTTCTTTTTTCAAAGTGAGAACAACTTCATTGATGTTTCGTGGAGTGATTAGATCAAGAACAATATCAAGTGTTTTTCTTCTGATATCATGATTAGGGCTTGAAAGAGCCCTGAGTACATCCATTATCATATCGACCATGATCTCATGGTGAGAAACTTTGAGCTCATTCAAACGATCAAGAACAATAAGTTTCACATTGTTGTCACTTTGAGAGAGTAGTAGCTGGCAGTAGGTATTCGCTGCAGCCCTAATTGCTGTTGGAGCAGATGATAATGAGACTAGCGTCCCAGCACATTCATAAATAACAGCAGCAGAAGGAACGTTTAATAAAGATATAATAATCTTTATATACTTCCCTTTTTCCCCTTTGTTTGCTCTACACACTTTACGAATCAACTCCAATACAACCATTTGTAGCAACTCTCCCCATTCAGACACTCGATCAACATGGGTCAAAAGGTAATTAACTGCACGTTCCTGTGCACATGTAAAAAGCATGAGAAAAGCATTTCTTTTGGCTGATTGATCTGCTTCTGTTGAGAGAACTTTCTCAATCATCTCCGGAGCATCAATTAGAAGCTGTTCACCTTGTGGAAGCTTGTAAATTGCCATTACAGCAAGTATAGCATTCCTTCTTATATACGGATGCCGGTGTTCAAGATTAGCCAGTATAGATGGGATTAAAGGCTCAATAATCTCTGTCTCATTCAGACGACAAAGAAACCTTAAGGTCACACCACGAATGTATTCATTCGGATGTTGGAGATTGTTTCTCAAATTTTGGCAGATTAAGATCATCTCAGGCAAGATCTTCCCTTTCGAGTCTGTTTTTTCAATGATTTCAAGATAAAGAAGTAGTAGCTTCTGAACAGTGTGATCCTCTGAAGGGAGAACATATCGAACAATTGTGATAAAAAGTTGTGGCAGTGTTTCACCATTCAATAAAAGCATAACTGCTTTCTTCATGGCATCAATCTTTGCAGAATCATCATTCCCTTCAAGAGCTTCCTTGATTTCATTGGCAAGTGCAGGGGTTCCTTTGTCAAAGTGGACAAGTAGAGAACATGTTTTCTCCATCCCTTCTGAAACAAATGATCAAACTTTGGTAGTTAGATCTTAAAAAATCATCATATTTCAAAGTACTTGCAACTTGGATAGCTAAATGGCATCTACACTTTTATCTCTAGTGAAAAAACATCATCCAATTAGAGACATTCTGAAAACTGCTCCAAACCCCTTTATTCATATACCATCTTTAACATGACCAGTGTATTTAGTGCATTCAGAATACCAGATATCATAAACTGTAAGTACTAAACAGATCTAGTTCACTGTAAGGGTGACAGCAGATAACAGCATAGCTAAAGAACATAATTAGTGTAATATGTCCACAAACCATATCACCAGGAAAAAACTGAATTGCACTAACAATTTACAAATCAATAGCATATGGGTTCAGCAAACATTACAGACATTTCCCCAGATAGCCCAGAAGTTCAAAATCTTATATCAATGCCAATGAAAGATAAGATATAGTTGATCAATGATTATTATTACATAAATTCAAGGACAACATTTATATAACAGAATACCCTCCAAGTTTAAAATGAGCATTACATCAGTGTCCTAAATCCTAACGGATCAAGTCTCATGAGATACAAGGGTTGAGTTCAAACCAAAGAAAAAAGGAACATCAAATGTTCAAATTTAAATCTATTAGATCTGCTATTCCGAAAACATAATTCAGTGTAGGAAGCCTTGCAATATAAGGAATTCTTCGATTCATGATTGCAAAACTGACGTAGCAAATCAACACCACATACTTCTACCTTGATCAACAGATTAACAAATGTACAATCAAAATCACGAAAGGGCAATAAAAGATTGACCTAAGCAGATTTTCAGAAATCGGAATTACAACAGCGTGGATCGCATTTAAATGTCACTCTTTAGATAAAGTTCGACATATATACATATGTAGGATGAGAAATGGTGGAGTCAGAGTAAATAAGCTAGGGCTTGAGTAAACATAGCGAGATAAAGGCTATGAGATTTACCTTCGGACGGTCAGCGTGAGGGAGTTAACAAGATCTGGTGGCGGAAATGGATCGAGAAATGGAGAGAGGGGGGAAATCAGACCTCGTCGTAGCAAAGCAAGAATGCTACTTCAAGGATGCGACGGTGTTTTATGTGCTCGAAATATTTAATAAACTTAACTTGTTTAGAGGGTTTTTGTTTTAGGTTTTTTTTTTTTTTTTTTTTTTTTCCGATCTTATGTTTTTGTTTATCATATTTTATGTGTTTGACTATCTTATCAGCTTAAGCTTATTTTTATAAAAATAAGCTATTTTTTATAAGTAACATTGAATCGGCTTATTTTCTTTCTTGTAAGCTTATTTTTATATATTTACCTTTATACCCTCTTTTTGGTCATTTTACATTAATAAGTTAATATAAAGATGTCATTTTTTGTCATTTTACATTAATAAGCTAAGTCAAACACCTTTTATAAGTTATAAGTTAATCCAAATACTTTTTTCTCTCAAAAGCTTATAAACTCAAGCTCATAGGCTTAAGCAAAAAAAAAAAAACTTAAACAAACACCCCCTTAGTTTTGTATTTTGAGTAAATTATGGTTTACCGTAAAAATGTGTGTAACTAGAAGCATTTATCTTAGGTAATTTTATACTTAAACACTTAAATGAATAAATGATAAAATAACTAACATATCCTTATTTTAGTTGTTTATGAATGTAAAAACACCAAAGATAGATACTCCTAGTCTGCTAGAAGAATATATCATATCCCTTGTATAAAATTTATAAATGAATTTCTTAATTTTGAAACTACTTACCAGTTCCATCTAAAGTTTAGACTTCTATCCATGTGCATAATTTTTTTTACCTAACATGCGTTGCACATAATGGTAGTCGGTACTTAAACGGCCGATCGAGAAATAGCGAATTATTGGCCTAGACAGGAGTACTTGGATTGAAATTTTTTATATGTAAAATTCAAAATTATAAATACCACATGTTCATAAATACTTAAATATAAAGATAATTGTTTTAAGAACCCGATAAATTATCTTTAAAAACACAAACACAATTGTTCAGAACTTCAAATTCTGTCATTCAGACGATAGTGAGACAAAGTAAAAGAGAGACAATTGATTGATGGGTCGCACACTAAATGCTTTCGTTGTTGTAAGAAATAAAGGAAGGAAGAGAAAGTGTTAGGTTAAACAATACAAAAAAATCCGTACCGTATACCTTTGAAAATTTAAAAAGTTGACTTTTGTTGATCGAGTTGGACCTAATTTGACCAAGAGTAATTTAGACGAGCAGACCTGACTTTCCTCAGCAAGTGTCAAAATTCCGAGTACTCGACCGCCTAAACCGAGTTTTACAGCGCTACGTATATCTATCTTTCAAGTTTTACCCCCTTAATTTTTCTCTTTATTACAAGATGCCTGGAGCCGCGTTCACTTTCAGAAAAATCCTCAATTTTTCCAGAAAATTTTTCTAAGAAAACTGAAAATTAGAAAATATATTCACTTGTATATTATTTCAAGAAAACAGAAACCTCTCACTTTTCCATATTTTCCCAAACTCTTTAATTTTTTCAAACTCTCATACTTTTTTAAACAACTTTTCCAAAAAACACTTCAATCAAATACGATTTTTTTCAGAAAACGAAACTGCGCCATTTTTTACAGAAAAACAAAAACAAAAAGTTTCTCCATCTAAACTAAACGCGCCCTAACTTTTCACTTTTGCATTCCTCAAACGAATCACTTCACTTTTCGTCCCTCCTCCTCTATTTGGTTGACATCATTTCATCTTCGTCAGATATTTGGTAAATTTTTCAACTTTTTCTTGCTTCTTTTAGTTAAATGAAGTCCATATAATCCTACTATAATACATGAGTTTTTATCATCAAATACGATTATTTTATGATATTTAATTGTAAATATATAATACGCTTATTTTATTTTTACTTCATTTATACACACCATGCATTTAGTTCACTGAATTGCTTGCCTGATCAACCATCCGCACTGTATATATGCTGCTAGCAGCAATTAAGTTAGGTGACTTAGGTTTCGTCATACTAATATAATAATGAAAACACACTCTAGAGTACGTGCCAACTATATTGAGTGATTTCTTTATCTAATTTCAAAGTGTTTTTTTGACTAGACAGAATTTAATGTTACAATGGTTTGAACTACTAATGACTCAAAAAACTATGCAACTTCGATATATCTCTATGTAGAACAAGTTTTCCTAGAATTAGTATTAGTTTTCTGAGCTATCCTAAAGTTCCAAAACCGTCCTTTCGAAGAAACCCGATTCTCTTCACATAAATACTCCCAAGAAAACCATTTCTCGATCATTCGATCAACATCATGAACAACCACATTAGTTCCATTTCCGGATCTTGCCAGTGCACCAGCCATAAAAATAGAACCCATTCTTCCTGGTGATTCTGGCCCATCGCCACAAGGTCCATCCACAACTATCAAATCCCATTTCGTCGTTAACACTTCTTTGGGCAGGCCGGGCACCACAAGTTTACATTCGGGCATGATAGATCTTACCCCAGAACTCATATCACAGCTCGAGTTTGATCTTGTGTGTTTTAGCAACTTGTAGGCGTCCTTGGCATATGTTTTGTACTCAACTTTTAAAACTCGTGTAGCGTTAGAATCCCCCTTTAATCCCTTCATTTTCTTTAGCTTTTCTGGTCTGTTTTCTAGAAAAACTGTGTTACCATCTTTATTGATAATCTGTAACTTCAAGTACTCATCTTCAAGCCCAAAAACAAGAAGGTTGCAGGGAGATTTCTGAAGGATTATATCAAACAGAAACCTGATCTCCTTTTTGGTGACTGATTCTTTTCTGATTGGATTTGTAGGTGGAATCTTTATGGGTTCATGGTTGAATGTATTTAGAACGATTCTCGGAGACGAAAAGGACGAAGAGGAAAGCGTGAGTTTGAGTACTCTTAGGAGGGAGATGATTACTAGAATGAAAACAAGAGGGAGGATCATGTTCCTTTTGGTAAGCCCCATTCTTCAAAAAGCTTGGCTGCAAGAGGGTGGCAACAATGGAGTTGATGAGGCATTTTTGGTTTTTGAGGGATGCCTTTTCATTTGGAAGTTTCTTAATTTTGATATCTAACTAATAGTTGAAGGGATGGGTTGGAAGGGGAATATTGGTATTAAACTTGGTGTTTGTTAATGTGTTCATTTTCAAGAGGATAGAGTGAAGATGAAGGAATGGTTTTGCTTAGGTTGGAAACATAGCAACTGTTGGGCATGATAGTAAGCTTCTCACCAACTGCTCATAATTAATTTTGGGGTCAAATTTGATGATTGGTAAGTTTAACATATATTTTATCTTTGACAGGTTAAACTAAAAAGGAATTAGTAAAATGGATTGAACAGGTCAAATGAGTTTATTTGTATTTTTTCTGGCGAAATTCGCAAGTTTTTTCATAATTTAATTTTTGGTTTTGGGTTTAATTCACCAAAATATATCCAACTTGTCACGTTTTGTTAATGTGTGTATTAGACTTTAAAATTTTCTATTGTGTGTATCAAACATTTAAGCCGTTATTGTGTGTATTAAACTTTCTATTGTATGTACTAAACTTATACATTTTTATTCCTTTTTTATATAACAAAAATACATACAATAGAAACAAATTAAATGTTTGATACACACAATAGGAACTTTTAATGTTCAACAAACACAATAACAACACATGAAAAGTTGGATATATTTTGGTGAACTGAACTCTTTAATTTTCCATGAATATGAATGTTTTTCTTGATTTCACTTTAGTAATTTTCATTTAACGAAATCCAAAAACAAATTGCAAACTGGGAGTTAATTTTTTAAAAATTTGTTATAGGACGTTAAATTGTAAAATAGTTTTGATTAATGATATTTAATCTTACACTTTATTGGCCTGTAGATTTTTTTTAATGGCATACACACATACACATCTAATCTACATATATGTTTATTATAGAATTTGAACCCTCAATCTAATAAAAGAATAAACATCTTAACCACCCTTCATACCGATAGACCAAATGTCCTTTGGTTATTGGTCTATAGATTACAACTCTAAATTGTAAATTTGGTGATTCTTTATATCAAACCTAATCTTCTTTTTTGGTTATATGAATTTAAATCGGTAGACTAATAAAATAAGACACCCTTTTCTAAACAAACAGAGACATTTTTGCCAATTCGTGAAGCTTTTTCATATATTTAAACTTTTTTATTATAAAGCTAAAATTTTAGTAAAGGGGGTCTTAAGAAGCGGTAGTTATTATATTATTATATAAACATAACGAAGAATGTTTAATATAGTTCATAATTAATTCATAGTTCTAAGGGATTAATTTTAGCTTTTGGATCAATGTCATCAATGGTCCAGATTAAATTATAAAAATTAGGACGGAGTGACATTTTCATAATTCACATATGATGCTTTTACAAATCACATGTGATTGTATACTGAATCACCTGTGATTGAATATTAAAATTTCAG
>JAUEJL010116034.1:0-12168 GCA_032274825.1 Drosophyllum lusitanicum | reverse complement strand
CAAAGGCACGCCCGTGCCTTTCTACTTCCAGCACCAGTTCGCCGACTGTCTGCTGTAACTCCGGCCAAAACATCAAAATACTTATTCTTAATTCATGAAAACACCACTGGGGTGTTTTCCTACACCCCAAACAACATCTAAACAAAAAGTAACAACTTTAACATGATCAAATCTTGATTCACCATGAATCAATCTTAAAAAAAACCCACAAGAACTTCAAGAACATGGCTAATAATCTTACCTCAAGCTTGTATGAATGCTAGGTTCAGCTCTTACACCTTGCTTCTACTGTTTTTGATCCAAAACTCCAGAGAATATTTGGCTGGAAACAACTTACGTGAGTTTGTATGTAACAAATGAAAGGTTTGACTCTCAAAGGTCAAAACTAGCTATATATATAACTTTGAGAATTGGCACAAATGGCCCCTCTACTTCTCTGGTTTTAAAAATGAAAACTTTAACCCCTCAAGTTTCTAAACACCTCCTAATCTTAATTAGGATATCACCAAAACTGTAATACTTGATTGTTTTTTAAATTACGAAATTTCAGACTTCGGGTGTTACAATCTAAGTTTGAAAATTTAATATATATTTGATGTACTCCGTTACTATTAAACCTTTGTAGGTTATGCGTTCATTTACTTTTATTTTTTATTTAATTTCTTGAACCACATAGACTTTTAGTTTTGACATCATCAATAATTTCCAGTATTAGTATTTTTTTTATGAACATTTCAATACGTTACTTCATATTGAAGAATATTCAAATATCATCTTTAAAAATAATACTAACAGATTTATAATCGTATGGACAAGAACAGAATCCTAATAATAGAAATTGAAAGAGAACAAAATCCTAAATCTAGTTGTCGGACAAACAATGAACCGATGAACAAAAATCAAATCTCAAAATCTTGAACAATAAGAAATCATCAATCAAATCTGAGAACAAACCAGGAACCATTGATACAAGATCTCGGGAATACAACCGAACACAAATCGATACAACTGGAGCAAGAACTCAGATCTGAGGAACAATCGGAAATTTACCGCAGAAATCGTCCCGTTGATGAATAACCTCCCCTTGGATGAAGATAAATTCAGATCTGGGGAACTATTAGGGTTATGAATCACCCCTTTGATGAAGATGTATCGTAGTACCCATTCAAATTACCCCATCTGAACTCAAATCATTGATTACAAACGAACTCTTCAAATCGCCCATCATAACCTATTAGAACTCAAAACATCAAAATCCATGTTATGAATCCTCATCGATTGAACAAGTGTAAAGTCAAATATCATATTAGATCTGAATCACCTTCATTGAAACACAAAAATAAAACAAAAATCGCAAGTTGAAATTGAAAGGATCTAAATTGCCTTCAAACATTGGTCTGTATGAACAAGCCAGTCTCAAACAAAGTCGTAATGATCATCGAACAGTTTTGAATAAGTTCCTTAAAAGGCTCTTAAATTGGAAAGCTTAGTCTCTCTCCTTTGCTGGAAGATCACATTCTTCCTTGGTAAACTAAGGACTTTCTACTTTTCAATTTATAAAGTCCCTTAAGTTATTTTGAACACACTTGAAGGAATGCGTAGAAAGTTTGTTTGGGGTAAGATTTAAACAAAACGAAGATGTCTTGGATAGCATGGAAGGATATACTACCCTTAAGGGATCAAGGTTGTTTGCGAGTGGGAAGTCTTAGAGCTTTAAATTTAGCTCTAATGGCAAAATGGTGGTGGCGTATTAAACTCAACCAATCTTCCTTATGGGCTGATGTAATTAGAACTCTTCATGGCTTCTTTAAAAATTCTCCTTTTCATCATACTCTTTCAAAAAAAGCTGAAACATGGGAGGCTATTACTAAAGTTCATAAGCCTCTCGGTAATCTAAGTATTGGTATCTCTTCTTGCTTCAAAATTGACATCATAGATGGGCATTCGATTATTTATGGTAGATGGGTTTGGAATTTAGACTCATCAAGTAAGTTTATAGTTGCTTACTTCGTAAACATATAATTCGTTAATGTTGGCAAATTACTGGAACCTGAAACCGAATTGGCTATCCCTAGTGCCCAACAAAGTTAATATTATGGTTTGGACAATGTAACATAGAAAATGCAACATCAAAGCCCTACATCGTTTGGTGATTTGGTGAAAAGACGAGTAATTGCATCTGCAAAGGCTTGCCCATTGTGTGAAGAGTATATAGAGACCCGAAGATAATTTTTCTGGAGTGTAATGTTTCTCGATCGTTGCCAAAAGAAATCAGGATTTGGTGGAGAACCAATTATCCTCAAGGTTCTATCGAAGCTCTCTTAAACCGAGGTATAGATGAAAATTTTAAAGGCTCAAAGCTCGACACATTTAATTCGATCATTTATACATATTATTGGTTGATTTGGAAGGCTAGTAATGAGTGGTTCATGATGGTTCAGAGGAGTCTTTACACCGGTTATTTTCTCAACTCCGAGGATTTTCATTTTCTTGGATGTTAGCTAGGAGAAACTTGAATCGAAAGATATTGGTGTAATTGGGTTTTTTCCTGTTCAACTTATTTTCTTTGTAACTTTTCCTTTGTAATTTTAGCGTCTTGCGTGTAATATCCATTTTCAGAAACTTGTACTATCAAAATGTAAACTCACGACTAATATTTTTATCGTCAATTAAATATCGAGAGTTGGTTGATCACTGTACTGGTTTCGTTTCTAGTATTTATGAATATGCCTATATATGTGATATATACATATAGGGCACAACCCCTAAGTGCATGTCACTGTTCCATTCACCTGCATTGTTCAAACATCTGAGAGAGGAGGGGTGTGTGTGTGTACGCACGCTTGAGTTCTTGCCGAGAAGAAAGAGGAAGTGAGCAAGGTAGAGATTTTGAGCTAAAACCAACAAGGAATCATCAGATATTAACTCTAAACCTTATATCTTATCATTGGGGAGGAGTTTGAGCAAATTCAGTGAGTTAGATGGAGTTTTTAGTTGAGATTTTGCCCTTGTTCTTGAGTTTTTGATAAACACCGGTCAAGAAACAAAATTGGGATTTTAATCCATTAGAACATATTATTAATCGATTTTTCTTCAAAGGATTTGTTTAATTATTGTTAGAAATCTTTGGGAAAATGGTGTATTTTGGTTGAGTTTTCAAGATTTTAGAAAAATCTAGTGGAGCACAGTGTGTGTGGGTGCTCTTCATCCGATGAAGATGAAGTGAGTCTAGGTCCGACTTAATTGGCCTTTGTGCGACTTAGTGTGGATATGCCTTGGTCCAACTTTGCCTTGTGTGACTTAGTGTGAATATGCCTTGGTCCGACTTTACCTTTGTGCGACTTAGTGGGAATGTGCCTTGGTCCAACTTTGCCTTTGTGCGACTTAGTGTGAATATGCCTTGGTCCGAATTTGCCTTGTGCGACTTAGTGTGAATATGCCTTGGTCCGACTTTGCCTTGTGCGACTTAGTGTGAATGTGCCTTGGTCCGACTTTGCCCTTGTACGACTTAGTGTGAATGTGCCTTGGTCCGACCCAGCCCGTATCCGACTTAATACTCTTCATTATTGGGCCTAGATCCTACTTGGGCTCTGTTGGGCCCAAGAGTCAGTCCGGCCCAAGTTTAGTGCGACTGTAGAATTCGGTGCGCGTGAGAGTGTTGTACGACTTAGGAAGTTCTCGATATTGATCAAGTAAGTGTGCTGTAGGTCCTGCGGACGGGAAGCGTTAACCGAGCAATTCTGAGAATTTATACTAACCTTGTTGTGTCGTTAAGCAGGTGAGTTACCCTAACTTACTTTATTTCCCGTAATGTGTAAGTGATATGCAAGATGTTATTGTTGCAATGTATGTGCTTAATTGCGACCAGTTATTATGTGTTATCGTTATGATATGTTATTAACCAACCGTGCCTTCGTGGTCGGTCGGGGCAGATGACTTCATCTAAAGTTGGGGCCTGTGATGAGTCATAGCGAGCGAGGCCCGGTTTAGGCATCAAACGGGTGGGACCCGAGATGCAGCAGAGGGCGAGTCCCTAGTTATGTGTTTGCATGATGGCAAGATGTGTTTCTTGCGAAGAGTAAGGGTAGTGGTGATTCACTAAGCTTTGTGCTTACCCGTTATTGTTATGTTTCAGACTCTTTGGGGGACTCGACAAGGGCAAGACTCCAGCATAACAACGACAACAGTAGCGTTCAAGAGTTTTATTTAACACAAAGTACAAACATTGATATGTTTTTAACACTTCATGTTTTGATACAATCAGTACTTGTTTCCTTCGTCTATAATTAAATATTTGAATGATTAGTTGAAGCTTTAAACTTATTTACTTGTTGTTCATAAAAAAAATATTTGGGACGTCACATTGTGAGTTTTCATTTTAATAAAACTTTATGTTGTCTTTCAAAAAAAGCCTAAGCTAGACTCAAACCAATCTTTAGGCATGCAAATAATAAATATACAAAGTAAGCAGATTTTTGTGGCATTAAAAGACAAAAAAGTTTCTTGCGAAATGTATATAATTATAGAATGTGAGTTTTTAGTTTTTTAAATAAAAAAGTGCCTGAATCTATTCCAATTCATCCATAATAAAAATTATGAGTAAAATGTTTTATTGTTCTTGCAGCAATTTTAAAAACAAATACGATCTTGTCACAATGTTGTTCACTATTTCAACACTTTTGATGTCATAATCTATAGTAATTTACTACTACACATTATTATGTCATCAAAAAAAGAATTTTCTTGTAATGAACTCTTCATCCATTTTGGTAGTTATGTTTTTATGGAAATTATGATCTATAAATATTTCTTTTCTAATTATGATTTTTGTAATTTCGTAATGATTATAAATTCTTAAGAATTTCTTTAATAGCCGTCTATAAATACAAATTGGAACCTTAAATATAAAGCAAATAAAAAACATTATATTTGATTATTGAGGCCCTATAAGTTCTAATAACCGAAGCTTGTAAGAAGAAACTTTTTCAGTACTTAACGCTAAAACATGAGAAAACAAACATGTCTCCTCCAATTTGCAAGCGATGTGATCTTTTTTGAAGGGTGGTCCAAGTCAAACATACTAGAGTTGATTGACATACTAAGGTCAAGTTTAAGACTAAAGTTGAACAAATGTTCCATTTTTGGTATTGGTGCGCCCAGTGTTAAAGTCACCCAGATTGCCAATCTTGTTAGGTCTCAAGTAACCCATCCACTTACCTAGGGATGCCTCTTGGTAGCTTAATGTATAGAATCACACATTGATCTTCAGATATTGAATCCTTCTCAAAGCGGCTAAATAGTAACGGCGTGGTTTAGAAGATTCACAACATATTTTTTTTTGAAAACGCAGCGGAAACATTCATTAACATCATTAATTGCTAAACACTAAAACCGTTAAGCCGACATCATTATTAAAACCACTACGTTACCATGCAGTCAAACCGTCTTTAAATTAAAATTAAACATCCATTAAAAGAAACAACCACAAGTTGGCATTAAAATAGAATAAACATCATCAAGCTTCACTACCCACTGTGCCCACTCTCACAAGGTCGCACGCTCCTATACTACTTGCACAAGTACGAGACACATTTATAAAAACAAGTGTCAGCTTATGCCTCGTGAGTTAGTAATGGGTAAACAATGTCATCCTTTAAAATCAATCATTAAACAGGTTTAGATATAGAAATTATAAAGCCCAACCCGTAACTTGACCCACCCGCGTATCATCATAACCCCGCATGGTCAAGTTTCATCTTTTAACATCTTATTATACATCGTTTTACATCTTTATCATCATTAAGCATCGTAAACATCTTTTACGTCATGTAATTCATCTCAACACATCATTAATATCATAAAGCATCGTTTTCATCTCTAAACATCAAATCCATCATTCTTAGTTGGGGTCTATCATCATACATCGCTATCCTCACCACTCCAAACACCATATGCGTGCCCGGTAACCGCTAAGGTCCCAAGATCCGTCCGTACTAGCTCCACACGCGTTCTCGGCGACTACTAAGTCCCGTAGTCTGTCCGCACTGGCATCAATTCACTACGCGTGCCCGGCAAGTCAGGTACCAAGCGGGGCGTGACTCTTACACGTACTTAAACCCCCGTGGTCCATCTTCTATAGCTACTCTGACTATAGTCGTTCAGGTGAGAGTACAACCGGTGCCCCCATCGCTAGGCCCTTCTTCCACCAATGTGGTGTTATGCGTGTTGACCTCATTATCGGCGGTCAAACATAACTCCAGTATACGAGTACACCATGTGTTGCCAAGGTTGTCTAGAAAACCCGAAAACTAGTCATCGATGTGCTAGCAAAACCTAGAAGGCACACTTTCTCCACTAGGCATCATCTCTACATCTTAGGAGTATGTCTACCCCCGCCCGCAAGTCATCGTAACTTCATAATATATTCATCATTAATGAATTACATCATAAATATCTTTAAAGTTCATCATATTACATCATTTAATAATTAATTAAACACATGGCAATCAATCTTTAAATATTATTCACACACAAACATCTTTAAGAGTTCATCTTAAATCGTTAAGTTTTTCGAAAACAATTTTGTCTTCGTACTCGGCTTTAGAAAATACTGAACTCGCCTCGGGTCAAAAAACTCGCAGTCGTCACAAAAATCTCCGCCTGGTTAATCGGGCCCACTCGTCACCCTACAACCAAAATCTACGCATATATCATCGAATTGCAAGTCCAAGAATCACAAACGTATGAATCGCAAACTACAATCACAAAACACCTTGATTTGCGATTCCCCAATCGCAAATCTTCATTAAAATGTAGGAATCGCAAAACTACTCAATTTGCGATTCACAAATCGCAAAACTCAATTTAAAGGTTGGAATCGCAAACTCCTCAATTTGCGATTCATCAATCGCAAAACTCAAAAATCTCAATTTACGATTCGGAATCACGAATTAGCCTAATTTGCAATTCATCAATCACAAATCACCAAAACTTCAATTTACGATTCAAGAATCACAAATTACTCTAATTTGCAATTCGCCAATCGCAAATTACTTCGAACCACAGAATAAGGTCAAATCGCAAAACTAACTTAAAGAGGTCGAATTGCAAACCATAACTCTTTATCCAATCGCAAAGTAGACTAAATCACAAACCAAGGTTTGCGATTCACTAACATGAATAACAAATCTCCTTCAAGCAATTCTAACAAACTTTAATCATTCATCTCTTTCATATCTCAATTAAAATTCATGGTTCATGCATCTAACTCGTCTTAGGCCATCACCAACACTCCTTAATCATCCATTTAATCAATTCATCAACCCAAATCACCCAAAAGTCCACATTCATTCTCGGCTTCAAGAGCCTTCAATATATAATGAAGTTTGATCCCTTCAATTTTCATAACTTTAGTTAGATTTCATGCATCAAGTAACTTCTACACACATCACCTACTTCATCTTACTATTCACATGAGTTTAATAATCACATAAACTTCATAAATATGCATGTATGTTCTCGGCTGTATCATCCCAAAACAGCCCCCATTCATTGATTATTAGACATCAAAACACCTTCTAAACAAGAGGATAATGACCGAAGGTGATGTAGAACTTACTTGGAACTGAAGAACCACGAATACCTTTAAGAAACTCTTTTTGTTCAGCTCTTTCCTCAAGCTCGGTTGTCTCTCTTCTCCTTCTCTTTTTTGGCCAAGGACACCCACAAGAAAACAAGGTACAACTCTTCAAAGGCAATACTAGGGTATTAAGGCAATTCTCCAAGTTTCCTAATCCCAATATTGTCTTCCTTAAAATGAACACTTTCCTTAACTATCTTTTGAATACTTGAACTTCAACCCTCTAAACTTTTAATTTTTACAAAGTCACCACAAAATTATAACTTCTATAAGAATGATATAACCACCAATGAAGATAATACTGAATCAATTAAATATAAAACTTAAACTCCAAACGTCATAAATATTACTCATTAAATATGTCTCACAATAAATGCCCGGTCATCCGGTCATTAAAGTTGGTAATCCAAATTGCTATCCATAGGTGGTAGAATGGTTCTAACAAAAGGAAGTTTTAGGGGGCTTTCCATTATCTAAATTTTCCCTATTCAAATCCCGTTCACCATAATAAAAATTTTTGGAGAAAATACGAAGGCTTTTCTTTTGGGTGACTTAGAAAGCCAAAGCAAAATGTGTTAGTTAAAATAGAAGAAAATTTTGAACAACAAGCACTTGGGTGGTTTGAGTCTAGGTTCCCTGCATTGTGCAGGCCTGGCTCTTCTAGGGAAATGGAGACATAGATTCCTAATGGATAAAATCTCTTTATGGTGAATTGTCATAGCAAAATAATATGGTTAAATGGGAGGGTTTGGTACTCCAATCCGGTATAAACAAAGATCTTATACATGGAGTGGGATAATCAAAGCTTGCAACTCAATGGATGAACTTGGGATCCCATTTACACCTCCTTCACAAGACTAGTAGATAATGGGATAGACACAAGATTCTGGTTAGATCCTTGGCGCTGATGGAATTCACTCCCCTTAAAGATGTTTTCCCAAGGCTATTTGAACGAGAGATTGTTAAGGATTGCTCAATTACGGATCGTTGTTCAATTAAAAATGGTGCTTTAAATGGTTCCTAGTAGTGGGCTTGCCCTCCAGTAGGAAGTCACTAGAGGAACTAAACATTCTTCATCAAGGTCTAGAGCATGTAAAGTTAAGTACGGAACATGATGGATTGTCATGCTCGTTGTGGCCTAAAGGAAGCTGCCATGTTAAAAAACTTTTAGCTTTGATATGCATGAAAACTCTCCCAATCTTCATCCATAAACACTTCTCATATTTGGATCCGCTGGCTTCCTACAAAGGTAAACATTTGCTTTTGGAGGGTGGTACAAAATGGCCATCCTTCACGAGTTAACTTCTAGCTAGGGAGTTCATATTCAAGATGTTAGATTCCAGCTTTGTTATAGGCCCATGAATATCTCAAGCACTTGTTTTTACTTGCTCGAAGGTGAAATTAATCTAGAAAAAAGATTTTGCATGGGTTAACATTCCACCGGCTCAGTTTGCTTCTTTTCTAGACTTATTTGCTACATCAAACTTGATTGGTCATAAATAATCAACTCCAAGGAGATTTCTTGAAAGTATTTATAGTCTTCTAATTTGGGGTGTTAGGAAATGGCGAAACAAACTGATCCACGTAGAAGAGTTGGCAAATGAATCAATCAATGGCTTTCTCTTTTTTGGATACAATATTGGAGCAAAAAGACAGGTTCCTTTGGGAGAGATAGGTCTGCAATCCAATGAGGGTAGGGGAATATATTGTTACCTATTGCTTTTACCAAAACTTTTTGTGGTTTAACATGATGTAGATACCTCATTCTTAGAGGTTTTTGTCTCCCACATTACCTGTTGGATGGTTGTAGTTATCTTATTTATAGCAATACAATTCTCTAGCCTTTCAAAAAATCAAAACATAAACATTCCACATATTAGTTGGATATATGTATTTTGAGTTTAGTTATGTATTAGATCCAACTAACTTATGGCGTTGTTAGTTTTTTTCATTTTATTTATAGATCTGTATATGTAAATTGATATTTTGGTGCTCCACTTTTATTTTTTAGAAGCCAAACCTAACCATGTGTTCAACAAATAGTTGCTCATGCATTGATAAAGATGTATGAATTCCTAAGAAAAGAAGAGCCATGGTGGCCCCCTTTGGGGTTGTTTGGATGTCATGAGTGAATCTCACCTAAATCGCCCTACCTATCCTCCTAAGAAGATGTTTGGTTTCAAACCCTGGTTCGAAATAGGATGAGTACGCTAAGCTAATGAGTTCGATGTTCAACATCTCCATGTCATGCACCAAGATCACATTAACTATCCATCTAGATAAGAAGAAAAGACCTTTTGTATTTATTAAATGGCAGTGAGGTTAGAAAAAGAAGTTCATCTCACAGGGTCGACCGTGGACCATCACTTAATATTTCTTTATCGTTTTCTTGTACCAAAAACAACGAATTTGAAGGAGCTCAATGACGGTGAACCATTATTGTTAGGAAAAGCCAAACCACTCTTGTTATATAATGATCTTTGAGCTCTCTATATGTCCTTCAACATGTTGCTAATTTGTAAAAACTTAGACTTAGTTTTACCCAAGTCATGTTCTTCTTTGAAATTTCATCAAACTATTTACATCTTTAAGAAAATTTCATGTAAGTTTTTAACTTCCAGAAATTCTTTTTCAAGTTCACTTAGCTTGGTTTCAAGAGAAATATTTTCACCATCAACAATACTCTTCTCCTTTTTTAGAACTTCCTTGTTCTCACTTATTATAGAGCAATGATCATTGATAAATTCATTCTTCTTAATGATTCATATTGTTCTTCCAAATCATCATGTATGGATTCATTTTTTTCAAGAACCATGAGACAAGTTTTTTTCCTTCTTGTATTCATCACTACTATCATTCCATGTACCTCCAATGAAGGCTTTATGATCGTCACCCTTCTTGTTATTATTTGAACAATCACTAATAAGACGTGAATAATTTCTAGACCACAAATTGAAAAAAACTATAATAACTAAAATGAACCATTTAATCAGTTTAAAAGTATATGTTTTCATCCAATATTGGTAAAAATAAGTATAAATATACTAATTATAAAAATAACTTTTTATAAGCAAATCTAGCTATATCTTATATTCACAGCAAGATTTAAACCCTTAATCTTAAGATGGATAAAACAATTTAAATCATACCTTGATATCACTATATCAACAAAGCTTTTAGATAAGAAGAAAATATAACTTGATTGACGTTTTATTTTATTTTATTATTTTGGCTAACAGCTATAAAATAACTTTGAATACTTGAGATTAATTCCTAACTAGAAATTGTTAAATACTATACCAAGTAAATATATAGTATATATTTGACAAAATAAGAGAATATATGATAGATAAATTTGGTGAGCT
The DNA here is from genome assembly GCA_032274825.1 of Drosophyllum lusitanicum. NCBI lineage: Eukaryota > Viridiplantae > Streptophyta > Magnoliopsida > Caryophyllales > Drosophyllaceae > Drosophyllum > Drosophyllum lusitanicum. The sequence continues at coordinate 1,164 of JAUEJL010116034.1, read as the reverse complement.
ATCAAGGGGTTAAACTAAGAAAAGTGTTTCTTCGAGAAGATTATGTAGTGGAGATCAGGTACATGACAACATCATAGCATATGTTAGGTCAATCAACATTTTTCCCTTGTTTTTTTTTTTTTTTGAACATAAAATAATTGAGTTCGATCATGTTCTTGACGGACGGACGGACGTCTATATATATCTTGGAGCATAGTCAACGTCGGTCTTTGGTATTACTTACAACTCCACTAAAGAGAAATTCTGCCGTCATGATGGAAGGGTGGGTCATCTAGTTTCATTCATCGGTGGGTGTTCTCAGTTTTCTCCATCTTTTGTAATTTGTCTTTTTCAACCCTTGGTTTCTAGATCATCCTTAATAATGTCTTTAACAATATTGACTTAAAATGGTTATATGTAGCTTTGTTTTAAAACATTAATTGTCTTCTTTACGGATTACAACATTAACCTTTATTCTATTGGAGATGATTTGCACAACAAGATTAATTTTGTTATACACTGCAAAATATATGTGTTTAGACAATTAATTAATAACACCCCAGATAACCGAATGAGATAAATATATCACAAGTTTAAAGAGTAAGCATGTTGTGTATGACCAATTCTTGTTACATGCAAATCATCTTTCTTTCATTACTTGCTCAACGATGACATCAAATTATTTATTGGGTTGGTTGTCTTTTATCAAACGTGAATAAATAAATAAATAAATATATATATATATATATATATATAGGAAGGTTCATGCGAGAAGTGATTTTTCTGCGAGAAGTGCGAGAAGCATTTTGGATCGTTTGATCATTTTATTAAAGGTTATGATATCTTATGGCATTTTCGTAATTAGAAACAAATAAACCATTCCTTTTTTAATAAATAAAGGGTAAACTTGACATTTCCCTACACACACTCCTCTCTTCTCTCCCCAATCTCCTCTCTCCCTCTCTCTTATTAATTTCTAGAACGTCCACATCCTCCCACCCAATTGACTATAGAAAACCCTAATTTGTTACATCCATCTCCCTCTCTACAGATTTGAGCCGCCACCCCCTCCCCTTAGTGTTAATGCAGACACCAACCACATAGCCGGAGACAAACATCCATATGTTAACCTCCGACCACCACCGCATCTCGTTGATGCTGGCATTCAACACCCATCAAACGGCA
>JAUEJL010116023.1:0-12168 GCA_032274825.1 Drosophyllum lusitanicum | reverse complement strand
CTTCCTTAAACTCTTTAATTACTTGCAAATATTGTTAAAAACTTCAAAAAGTGGGCATATAACCTATTCACCCTCCCTCTAGGTTCTAACATACCTTTTATAATATTTTAACATATTATAGTTCAAAAAAATATATTTTAAAATATTATATTTAACCAAATTCTTAATTTCTCATTCTAAATATTTTATAATCATATTAATTTTTTTATTATAACCAATAATAACTTTGGCCTTATTGTCCTAGTTGTAACAATAATGATTCTGGATTGTACAAGAAATATAATCGCATCTCCTCGTATCATAATGTCACGTTTCTGCCATCACTTCTGCCCTCAAATCCGCGTCGACACTTTCACCGCTGGTCTAGATGTTGCCCCCGTCTTTATATTCTAATTCCTTTCGTGTTTTATAATTATTTAATATCTTTTTATTAACGTTAATATTTATTATTTTTTAAATCAATCCGTTTATCACACGAAAATTTAATCTAATTATTTATATTACAATATACCTTTATGCACTCTCATTTCACAATGTTTTTGTCTGGAATGTTTATTCAAATAATTACAAGAACCTGGATTGTAAACCCATTATTTGAATAAGTTTACTTTTCTTATTTTTAAGTTTGTTAAAACTTTGAAAAACTCATAAATGAATTTAAGCTTATTAGTTTAAACTTATGATTTATTTAAGTTTATAAGTTTAGGTTGATGACCTTATCTAAAATTCTAATAAGCTAAGAGCGGTAGTTGTGGAGCTTCTGCAATTTGTTAGGGAGGATGATGCTCCCTAAAGTGCGCGTCATGACTACGAATGACATGTTATGGGCATGTCGTAGAGGGGCTTCCTTATGTGTGCAACGTCTTAATCTGATTCATTAAAAGTTTTTAAGATGTAAGGGTTGTTTTTTATCTCATTAAGATCTGAAAACCTTTTAAAGTTCTAAATGAATTAGAGATAGATTTATCTATGAAAAATCTCTTGATTTTATATAACGCTAAACTTAAAGAAACCATCGGTAACAAATACCAATTTTTATGCCTTAAGCTATCCGTGTCTTCTCAAATTATTAACACCGCAATCGCCGATGACCTCAAATTCCCTAACTATCGCCGAATCAAACTCCCAGAACATTGTTGCTTTACTCATACTCTAATCGTTTCCACTGTTCTCACACTTCCAGACTATCATCTTCTTAATTATAGTCCTAAACACTTGTAACCACACTCACACTCTCTAACCTTCGTCATGGTACTAGCAATCGCCACTAGCGCCTCTACACCACTAGTATTTCGACTCCACAATTTTGGTTGAATTAAAAGTTTGGTGATATTGATTACGTTTAAACTTTGATGAATATCAAATCTCACACAACAAATATGTACATTCAAATCTTTTACAAAAACAAACAATCAATTATGAATTAGATTCGAACATTATTCAAACATAGTATTTAGGTTCAGACAGAAAACCTCATTAATAACTAACGGCAGATTTGTTTTACAAGGTGTGACTACAAGTGTTTTTAGGGGTGAAGCTAGGAAATTATTCACGTGGAGGCAAACTTTGAACAATAATCAAATTTATTGAAGCAGTGATTACTTCAAAAATTAATTTTTCATCACTAACCTAAAGCGGCAATTCTCATTTAATGTCTATCTAATGACTTACTTAGGATCCTTTTTGCAATTGACCATCGTACGTGAAATGTTTTTGAAATGTTTACATTATTAGTTCATGGTCAATACCTTAAAGTACATTTCTCTCGATATATGTAACCAAACAATCATTCATCAATTATCTTCAAAATGACCCTTTAAGCGAAGTTGTTGACATTGGTAGAAATCTTAAACCGTCACTTATAACCAAAGTTGTTGACATGAGTAGAAGCCTTGAACACAGGTAGGAGCCCTAAACTTATCTTCGATCTTATTGCATAATCAAGTCTTCATAATTATTAATTAAGTTAGTTCAAGAACAATAAGCAAAAAATAGATTTATAAAATCTTTGCTTACAATCGAAGAAGGCTAGAAGCCCTAAACTATCACTGTGTTCCTCTACGGTGTCCTAAAAAGACTTAAGTATCCCTAAACATGGTCCTCGAACTAGTTGGTGCAAGAAACTTTAAACAGAGTTGTCTAATAACGAAGTCATGATAGTAGGAACTCATCATGAGTTTCATTGTTTCAATCGGGTCTCGCTCTTTCTTTTTCACACTTACAATTAGCTAAGTAAATAAGTAATGTTGTATGTAGTTTTTATTTTATCAAAATAATTTTAAGAAGGCAATTACCTTAATACCCTTAATATATAAAAATTTTATATTTAAAAGTTAAAACGGCAAAGGGGACAACTACCTATCCTGTCCTCTCCCTTGCTCCAAACGAGTGTTTTTGTTATGAAATTCATTCAATCAAGAATACAAGGGCTCTAATCCAAACACCCCGTACTAATTGGAAACCAATTGTTTCTCCTTGACGTGTAAAGAAGGAATGACGCCCCAATTTATTTGCATGGAGTATATTTATGATTATAGAAACTCGTGTATTACAGTTGGTTGGTACTTCCATTGAAGATTTCCTTTATGATAAAAAGGAAGGATGCCAATTATTTGACAGAAAACGTTTTTATCCCTAACTCTTCTCATAGTAAGGAACAGATCCATGTCCAACATCTTGTTTATAAGGTTTTTCGTTTAATCCAAAAATAATTAATATTATGAGGATTTTTTAGAAACCACAAACATAAAAAAAACATCTTGTTAATACATCTCGTACCCCTCATCCTTCTCAATTCCTATGGGGATTTGGTCATGCGATTTTTCTTGCTTCTTGCCTCAATTCCTTTCCCAGCCGTACCCCTCATCGGCTCATCCTTCTCGATTCCTATTACTCTCAATTAGTTCCTGCTTTTCTTTTCTTGTTTTGGTTCCTGTTTTGATCTAACTTTTGTTCTAATTTTAGTTAAACTTTTGGTTTTGAACTTGGTTTGTTTACGATGAGTTGTGGTTGGAGCCTTGGAAGACTTGATCAGAGATCAGAGGTGTTGGTTTTCATATGAGAGGAGGCGGAGATGGTGGTCAAAGATGGAGGCAGCGGCTGCGGTAGGCGGATGAGTGGGTGGCGGTGGTGGGGGGCTACAGAGAGAGGATAGAGAGAGAGAGTGATCGGAGATTTGGGGATGTTTGTTTGTAGCGGTAGTAGTAATAATAATTGTAGAAACTAAAAGGGGGGTTGAATAATTTCTATGTCCTCTTTTTATTTATTTCACCCTTTTTTAAAAGTTAATTAATTTTACTTTTAATAAGCAAACTCTTATTTATATATATATATATATATTATTTTTTGAGCATAACGGAAGTAATAAATAATAATAAATGAGAAGAATATAAATGCAAGTAAGTAAAGAGTTTAAGGGTTTAGCGAGATGACACCAAGACTTATAGTGGTTTGATTGAACTCCAAACACGATGTTTTAATCTTAGAACACCAAACATGAGCTTTTCACCAAGAACCCACAATGCCTCCAATGAGGACTTCTTTGCCTACCACGTAGGACTTGCTTGCCTCCACCGAGGTTTTCAACAAATGCTTTTTCCAAGGACTTTTACAAAGTGTTCTTCACAAAAAACACAAACCCAAGAACAATGTGGGGAATAGTGAAACTCACATGTACAACTAGTACTATATCTAGCACTAATACTCAAGAAATGAAATCTCACCAACACCAACAATGGTGTGTACAAATAATTTCACTCTTAACAAATCAAGAGGCAAATGAATGTGTATATGAAGCTCTTCTATTCTCTCTCTTTATCTCTATTGCTTTCTTTGAGTTGTTGAAAGTAGAAACTTTTGATCTTTAAAGATTTAACAACTCAAGAATCACACATTTAAATAAATGTTTATTCTTTAATTGCACCAACAATAATAATAATATTACTATAAATAAAAAAAGGGTAAAATAATCATTTAAATGGATTTAGAACCAAAATTGAAACACAAGTTGGACTATACGAACCATGGTTGTAATATTTATATTTTGGATAAACCAGAAACTCTTGTTTTTAAAATTTGATTTATGAGTTGTGTGATAATATGGGTTTTAGATTTCGGTATACCAGATATGATACTATGACCGAGTGATGAATCGAATGTGAAAGTAGAAAGTTAGCGTGATTCCGATAGAAAGCTTATTGGTTGTAGAATAATAACCAAAGTTTTGTTGGTCTATGTATGGTCCCTAATAACCCATGTAACTCTATCCCTAATTTCAAATTAATATTATTATTTTTATTTGTTAATACAAAGAAAAAAGGATGGGTCGTTTTGTGATAAACACAATTACTTCATGGTTGCTCTGGTACTTCTTTATGGTTGACGAAGACAAGTCCTAAGAATACGATAGCATACGAAGAAAAGAAATACGTCGAATTTGCGCGCGCACACACACACATACATGCAATGACAAAGATCAAAACTCACTTATGGAAACAAAAATCTAATAATGCCATAAATTGATTCAATTAAATAAAAAAATTTATGTTAATACTTACTAATCACATTCACATACACACCAAATTATGTTTTGTAAATCAAATAATCAATCAAAAATCACTCTCAACTCATGCAGGAAAACTTGTAGTTATGTGTCCAAACCCTTTCAGGATGTTGCTTTATTTGTACCTTTTCCATGATGGGGTTTCACTGCAACTACTATCTTTGGTGCACCACCAACACCAAGTTTTGCTTTTTTACCGGGCTTTGGCCGCACAACGACCCGGGCCTCCCATGGGCACACTGCGATCCATCGCTCCTTCCAGCTCCATCCCCAGCTCTCTTTGCTTAAATCATAATAAGCTTGACCGAAATAACGATTTGAGTTCGCCCTCCACTTAAAGGAACAAAAAGACCCAAAAAGTTCAGTTTTGAAAATATTAAGTAGATGCTAATGCAACTTTTTTCTAAAAAGAATTATACAATGGTGAAAAGCGGATCAAGACAAACATACTTGGTGATAGAAGGCATAGGCCATTGCCCGTTCACGCTTATTTGTAGCTTCCTCACGCTGTTGTATCCTGGACACAATCTCGTCCATTGTCTCGGGCCCACCACACCATTCGACCTGTAGGGAAAGAAGACACGCTTTGAAATTGTAGGGCTAGGTCCCAATATTAGCAAAGGAAGAGGGACCTTTGCTGAATTAAGTACATCATTAAAAGAGACCTACCTAGAGCCCTAAGCTTTGCAAGGCTTCAAGATATTGCATAAAGCATTTCTAAAGTAGTTGAATTTTTATTTTTATTTTCTTGAAAAGCTAATATATCATTACCAAAGGAAGGCAATATACAAATTAAGTCGTCCCATAGATGCTTCTCTTGCAAGTTGCAAGCAACACGTACTCGTATCTACTCAAAACTACATTCACTAAACATCGACTCCCAAGTTCAATATTGTTCAAGATAATCAAGAATTTGAGCGGCGAGCTAATGAGTTGGCGAACAAATTTTAACCGAACAGCCTCAGATATGGTTTCATAATTCCTTCAAAACAGTCTTTGCATGTAAAAGGTTGCAAGTATTAGTGTTGTTTTTGTATTCTCTTGGTATTCTTCTCAATATCCATATTCTCTCTTATACAAAACATATCATGGTTTAATTTCTTGTACTTCAAAATGCAAATTTTCAGCAACAAGAGATGTAGGTCATACCTCAAGTTCATGAAGCTTAGACTCAATTTTCACTTGATTTTCAAGTTTCTTTTGCTTTATCCTGCCTTCCGCCACCATCCAATGGCGGCGGGTTCTGATTTCCGTTTGTATTTTGCTCCAAAAATGTATTTTGTCAAGAGCAGAACAAGCTTGTTTTGTAAGTGCATCAGCCTCGATCAACTCCCGAAATCTTGAAGTCCCTTTTAGACAACGTAGCGCTTTTCTTGCCTGCGTGAATCACAATTTAGAAAAAAGAAGAGAGAATAAAGAAAACTACAATCAAGAAGTAGTAAGATTAGCGAGTTGGGTAACATGTCAAAATGGGTCTACGAGACCTTGACCCGCTAACACATTTTGTCCATTTTTAAATTTTACTTATATATAATGAATGTGTTAGTCATAATTACAAAAGAATATTATTACAATCATAATTTATATCTTTGAATAAAATACAACCTAAATCAACTCATCCATGAATAACTGAATCAAAATTGACACCTCTTATTACGTATATGGTATTAACTATGATTATATGGGTCAATATGTAAATATGTAGTGGGCTAGAATGGGTTGATGGCCCTAATGTTTTGTCGAGTTAGGGGTTCCACTGTTTGTAATATGGTATCAAAGCCACTCTAAAAAACTTCGGCCATTCTTCTCTGTCTAAATTCCAGAGACACCCCCCCCCCCCCCCCCGCGGTGCAGTTCTGTCTTTCAGATCTACACATCTAAAGTCGGAGATAGCCTACACCACCGGTATCGATATCATCGGAACTGAATTCCGATCAGTCCCTCCTATAATTGACGCCAAAAAATGCCACCCGCGTGCCCTCACACGCCTCCGCACATCTACCACGCACCGCCCTTTGTTCTCGAGCAGTATGACTTGTTCAACTCATTTGTCTTTATTTTATTTTATTCACAACAAGACGTTGAACCTAGTTCCATTTTCATTAGCCGCCATTACATCTCATTCAAGCTGACCATTCTTCTCAACAAAGACAATTTTCCTTACTGGAGTTTTCACATGCAACCGTATCTCAAAAGTTCTTGGATATGCCAATGGTACTATTCCTTGCCCGCCATAGTTTCTTACTCATGTTGATTCCTGGACTTCAAAACAAAACCCACAATATTCTGTTTGGATGGACAATAACGGTCATGTACACTCGGTTCTTATTTCCTTTATATCTGCTTGGGTATTAGTGTCGGATAGACCACATCTAAGGAATCAGGGATGCAATATTCACTCCAATGGATCAATGTCTTCCAACAGAGCCATGACAATGAAGTCGCTGCTTCTTAATCTTAGTCAATCAAATGATGAGACAACACAATTCTATCTTGAAAAGGCCACAAGCATAGCCGATTCTCTTGCAGCTATTGGTATCTGATGACAAACCTAGTTGTTGCCATTCTCCCTAAACTTTGTGACGAGTTTTCTATTTTCAGCACTGCTCTTATGACTCGAGTTAGACCAGTGCTTTATCTTGATCTTCAAAGTCTTCTCACTAGTCGTGAAGTACTGCAGTTGTTTTGACCAAAACCATGAAGCCTGCAAAATTTCTCAGAGTTGCCAACACTTCTGGATCCTCTTCATCTACCACGTCTTAGCAATGGGAAATGGAAACACGTATATATGGCATCTCTTGGATTTTAAATACTCCGGTGGTACTTCTTGAAAACTCTTCAAGCAACTCTTCCTGGAATCTGATGGTAATCAATACAGAAATCGAGTAGGTGGTTGGGATCATCGTGGCAACCAACATTGGACACAATAAAAGACACGGTAGTCAAGGCTACAACATGGGTGGTGAGTTGTTAGATTACAAGTAACTCTACTTAATAATGTTATCAATGAGGCATCATTAGGAGTAGGCTTGCGGCACCCTGCACTTATCCTGCATCTACCTATGTGACCCCGAATCTCTAGAATCTAAATCATCAATAGTTGGTAACAGTAAAGGATTTCCAATCCTTCATGTGTTAACCACATTCGAGTTGTTCTTACCTTGGCAGTTCCTAAAGGATGGTCTCTTGGTACAACTTCCTAGTCCTTTCCACTTCTTTCTTGAAGTCAAAGTGGTTCCTCATTCATCTGGTATTATGCTATCTCAACAATACTACATCGTTGACTACTCCATGGTCTTTTGGATGCTAAGCCAGCTCCAACCCCGATGTCACCCAAAGTAGCTTATTCTACGACCTAGCCAAATTTTCTAATATCTGACTATCACTAAACCAGATCTTACTTTTGCTATCAACAAAGTAGGGTGTTCTTGTCTATAAATGTCTATATATATTAAATAGAGACTCGTGTATCATTTACTCATGTTCAATACAAAATATATGCCGATTATCACCATGATACCTTTGTTATGATGCATATGTTAGGAGTCATGTATGGATGTATCAAAATGCATACCCGATAAGAACGATATGCAGTTTGGATCCGAGTAGCAGCAAATTCTTTCGTTCCTGTGCTTCGACCAATAACTTTTGTGCTGCCAGCACGAAAACTTGATTCTCTCACAGAAGAATCCCGGCCTCGTGAGCCATTTGAAATCTTGGAATCCTGCTTTATCTACCATAAGTCAAGGAAACATAACCTTGATAGTCAAAGAGACTGTTTTGCAACTTCAAAATGCATATGCAATTTTCTAAAAGTTGTGATAAATGTTTACTTTAAAAAAAAAAGTTGTGATGAATATGATAAATCTTCTTTACTTGATAATTAATACTCCTAATAGGAATTAGATACAATAAGTTGATGTAACTTGTGCTGATTTTACATTTGGAAAGTATATGGTTTAACCTCAAAAGTCAAACTTTCCACTTATTTTTCATTGTAAGAGTACAATACTAAGACGGCGTCATGGCGTATTGGAGAAAGTCATAATCTCATATTACATAATATCCGTGGACTTAGGTGTATAAAAGTTTTGATATAAAATCATAAATTAAATACTTTTCGCTCAAAAACAAAAAATTGGTATCAATATTATCCATAATATCAAGAACACAACGATCCTTGACTACAATTGCTACAAGATGGCATTTTACCTCTAAATTTTTTGATTTGTTTCCCTTCTTTCTTTTAATGCGAAAAAGTCTCTTAAACCACCCACAGGCACCCATTTATATGGATAAATTTTATCAAACACCTAGCACAAAAACATCAATGGGGTTCAGAACTTTCAATCACAGTATTTGAAACAAGTAAAGCACACCTGATTAAACAGTAGTAACTTAAACAATCTAACAAATTTTTAATACGGCATCAAAGTGCATGAAGCTTTAATGGAAATTATGTATTCAATGTTGATGGAATTAAATGAACATGTACTTTGCTTGACCAATGACAACATTATGATGAAAAGGTTCGCAACGTCACATACATCTAAACCTGAAAACTTCAATGGTTGATTCATATCTTAAACATTATAAATCATAGGAATTTAACTAAAAATCAAACATGAAGGTTTGCACCATCTGCACAAATTGCTGATCATGATACCATTGAACCAGTTAACAAAGGGAATCCTAATTCAAACCTAAAACAATAGATCATAAGAAGAGGTTTTTGAACTTCAGAATCTTAGTGTCAAACCTAGAACACTAAATTGAATGTAAATCAAACACGCAACAGCACACAATAGGAAGCAATTACAAACAGTAACAAATCTCCTCCTCAAGACACCATTGAAGCAATTAACAAAGGAAACCCTAGTTCAAAATTAGAAAAACAGATCATAAGTACTAAAAAAGGATCCTGAACAAGAAATCAAACTTATCTTAAAAAAACGAAACAACTCTCAATAGAGAGAAATTAAGAATAGTAACAAAGATCCTCATGAAGACATCATTGAAGCAATCAACAAAGAAAACCGTAATTATTAAAACTATAAAAAACAGATCATAAGAACTAAGGTTTTATCAAGAAATTGAACAAACGTAAAATAAGAAACAACACACAATCAGAAGTAATTAAGAACAGTAACACAGTTTTTCATAGCAATTAACACAAAAAGGTACGATTTTTGCAAAAGCAGGGCTCACAGAAACCTATAATACGAAAAGGGATTTGCGTACCAGAATCTGAGATCGAGAAACTGAAGAGGGCATGAAAATAGCAGAGGGGAAACGAGTGTAATTGTAGTAATAGCAAGTAAAGAAGGCAGTTAGATAGAGCAGGCAATCGTGGGCCATAATCATGGAGAATTTCTTGATAATATTGACAGAGATGAATGGGGTTTGTTTAGGTGAGATGCACCCTCAGAAGCTGACGCATCAACAAGAATAAAGATCCAAAATTTTGATCTTCAAATCCTTAATTGAGTATTCAAACCTACAACAGAAAATGAAATCCCAACTGTTTGTGTTTCGGGAAAAAATGAAAAACAAAAAGATAAAATAAGGGAAACGACGACGTTACATGTTTCCGGAAAATGAAAAACAAAAACGAGATAGATCATGGATGCAACAAAAATATACACATTTTGGTCCCGGCGGGGCTCGAACCCGCGACCTTCGGCTCATAAGACCAACGCTCTAACCAACTGAGCTACGGGACCTTTGTTGTTATTATTTAAAAAGTATATTATTTTTTCATCTGTCTTGTTATTACCGAATTTTCAGATTTCTTTAGTTGTAATTAAAAATTACGACTAACGCTCTCATAATTAGAGTATTTAGATATTTAATTTTAATCATATTATTATTTAAAATTACGACTAACGCTCTCATAATTAGAGTATTTAGATATTTTAATTTTAGTCATATTATTAGTTCACACTTAATCTGAGTGTTAATTTACTAACATGATAAAAATGTGTTGTCCTAATTTTTTGAGTCAATACATCAGGTGAGGTTGTTAAATAATAAATAGTGTTTGTTATGTATATTGACAAGGAATAAGATTAAAAAAATATAGTCTTGTAATTATTGACTATTCATAAGTAGTTTAAATAATTTCATATAACTATTTATAGAACATACTTAAATTTTCATAATAAAGAGTACAGAAAAATAAATCATGAACATAGTAATAAATACTATATCTTCATATTTATCATCACATTAACTTAAGGTCCAAGTTTAAAAAAATAAAATAAAGATCGATGTGTATATATAAACTATATTGTGAAATAACTTAATTATAAACATTATCAACAAAAAGAATTTATATTTTATATATATGTAGATGTAAATATCAAGACTAGATAGTGGCACCTCAATCTAAAATTTATCAACTAACCTTAACATAAATGGTTAAATCATAATCACTAACATACCTTCTAGCTAATCGTACTTTAATTAGTTTAATTATCACAAACTAATTATTATCAGAAAACTAATTAGTATAATTTGCAATATTGCTAATGTTATATGAATTTAAATTCTAAAGGAATATATTATTGCCATGGACTTATTTCTATAACCACTATAAGGTCATCGGTAGCACCACCCTTAACCCAAATGACACATCAGCTGCCACGCCAGATTTTTTTACTTTTTCCTTCTCAGCCAAAAACCCAAGTAGCACTCAAACCCAAATCAACCCAAATATAGCCGTCACACACAGAAAATTAAAAAAAAGGGAAAGACTTGGTTTGGCGGACCCGAAGTGGAGAAGGGGGGGCCGACCCTGAGACCCCTATAGGGGTGTTCCTAGGCGAACTCGAAGGACCCGAAGCCTCCTCTCGAAGGCGCTACGGATGGCCTAAAAGGTTTTTCGCTTTAGCAGCCTAGCAGGTTGTCCAGGAAAGTCAAGCTATAAATGCTCTGATATACACAGTTTAACCATTTTTTATGACAGTTTCCTATACTTTTCTGGTTATTTAAGATGTTTATACCTAACGAAGATTGAACCCAGGTCTCTTATAAGACTTTTCAGGTATCCTAGCACAAAGCAAAACATCAGCCTATAATGAAGATAAAGTTTAGTTTTTTAACCTCAAATTGAAGCAAGTATACTCATCAAAAGAGATAACAACATATATTTTATCTCAAAGATCATAGATATACTATGGCATAGAAATGCATATTTAAGGATGCCTATAATAAACTAGAACAAGGAAAAGAAAAGGAAAATTTTAAGAGCTAGAAACCTTATACAAGGATACCAATAAAATGACCTCTGAAATGAGATGTTATTTTCGTTTCTGAAGAACATTAATTATTAAGTGATTAAGAAATAGTAAGTTGAAATTCAAATTTTGAGATTAAATTAAATTTTGACAATATATAAAATCAAAATTTATAAAGTTCAAAATTATAAAGGGTAAATTGCATGAAAATACAATGAACTTTGTCTTAATTATCATTATATACAACCAACTTTATTTTTAAAAAATAATACAATCAACTTTTATAATCCTTCCATTGTATGCAAGTTGTTGTATACTATGAAAATTATGGAAAAGTTTATTGTATACAATGGTAGCTAAAGACTAGAC
>JAUEJL010116012.1:0-12172 GCA_032274825.1 Drosophyllum lusitanicum | reverse complement strand
AAACCCGATGCTGATAAGCGTGACCATCTTCTAATTTTTCTAATATCAATAAAATGGTTATAGGATATTAAATAATATTAATATTAATATTAATAAAAACAATAATAATTAAAAAAATAATTCTATCAAGAATACATTTGAAAAATAAAATAAAAGTTTGAGATCTTTAAATAATTAATATAAAGTTTGATAAAAACAAAACACAAATATATTTTATACAAACCACAGTAACGAAATTTATAATTTACTCTTTGATAAATGAGTGATTAGTATAATTGTTGTTTCATAGTTCCAATCTTATCCTTTTTCCTGTTTAAACGTTAAGGAGGGTACATATCAGTCAAAGAAAGTGTACTGGTTAGCAGCCTTAAGGAGGATACATACGATGAAAGTAAAATAAACGGTATAAATATAAAAATATGAAATCTAATGTACTTTTATTGACAAATATTATAAATAGAAGATATATAGAATTTTTTTTTATCATAGGCTACATCCATATATAATCCCATTTTGGTCAGCATACACACCCTTACAACAAACTATATTTGTCCAATTGAAATCCCATTTTGACCTAACTTGCAACCTATTCTCTATTTATACTCTAGTTTCCCCATATTTCATAACCCAAGTGTTCACCAAAGGAAAAACACTCCCAATTTTAAACTCAAACTCCAACTCGAACTCTAACTCGGGCTTGAGATGAAAGGCTATAACGATCAAGGTGGCGGATCAACTCCAATAACTCCGTCATCTATTCGATCACCACCAACCTCTGCTCTTTCTTCCCAACTCCACTCTCCATCCTTATCTCGATCACCGCTCCTCCACTCACCAGACCACCCACAAACCACCAGCTCCACCACCACTACCACTAAACAAAAAACTGGCCAAAAGATTACGTTTTCGAATACTCCACCAGTTGTCTCCGCTCCTCCTTCACAGATGCACTCACCATCAATGTCTCGATCACCGTTCATTGGGACACCAGACCGACCGGTTACTATGCCACCTAGTGGGGCTAGGACACCCATGGCTTATATAAGATCAAGAAATTTGACACCAAGATTTTTGACACCTTTAGGTAGTCCTTTAAGAAAGGCTCTTCATCTCACCAAATTGGACCCAACGGATGCATGGCTGCCAATTACTGAATCAAGAAATGGAAATGCTTACTATGCTGCTTTTCATACCCTTTGTTCTGGGATTGGGATTCAAGCACTTATTCTTCCTGTTGCTTTTACCATTCTTGGCTGGTACTTTACTTTAATTAGTTTATCATTTTACTTGCAATTTTTGCAAGCATGTTTAATTATTTATTAATTAAGAAAATGGAAAACAAAATATTTAAATGCATGCACATAGCATGATTATCTTCATGAAAGTCAAATATGGAGTTGTCATTTCTGAAAAAAATATCTTATAGTAAAATAACTTAATAAATTAATAATTTGGTTTGGTATATACTGGTCAAAAACTTGGGAACCTAGTTGCTTACCGGTCAACATAAGAAAACAAACTTCATAGTCTTATTTTTAAATTAGTAAATGTTGAATTATTTATTTATTTATTTATTATTATTATTGTTATTATTATTATTATTATTATTATTATTAACATATTATTGTTTCAGGGCTTGGGGTGTCATAGCGTTAACTTTGGCGTTCATTTGGCAACTGTACACTTTGTATTTGCTAGTAAATCTCCATGAATCACCTGAAACTGGAGTTCGATACAGTAGATACATGCAACTGGCGAATGCCACCTTTGGTAAGCAAATTATATCTATGATATTTTTATAAATAATACCAAAGTTGACTTATAATCTTATAAATCTAAAATTTTAAATAAAACCAATCTCTCTACACATTATTCAGATTTATAATATTGTTCTTATAAGGGTTTAGTTTACTAAAATGTATTCAAGTTGTCACGTTTTACTATTGTATGTATCAAACCTTAAAAGTTTCTATTGTGTGTATCCAAATTTTAATTTGTTGCTTTTGTATGTATTTTTGTTACATAAAAAGGTAAAAACTTACGAGTTTAGTACATACGTACAATAGAAAGTTTAATACACACAATAGCGATAAATTAAAAGTTCGATACACACAATAGAAAATTTTTAAGTCCGATATATACAATCGCAAAACATGACAATTTGGATACATTTTGGTGAAAAACAGTATCTCTACATATTATTCAGGCATACCTTAATTAGTATTTAATGATCAATTGTTGTATCACAGGTGAAAGGTTAGGGAAATCACTAGCCCTATTTCCTATTATATATTTATCAGCCGGGACATGTATTGCTTTGATCATCATCGGAGGCTCTACGGCCAAAATATTCTTTCAAGTCGTGTGTGCCGCCAATGAATGCAAAGCGGAAACACTCACGACCGTCGAATGGTACTTGGTGTTCACTTGTGGTGCCGTGCTCCTGTCTCAACTACCAAACCTAAACTCGATAGCTGGAATCTCGCTTGTCGGGGCTGTAACCGCTCTCGGATATTGCACGACCATCTGGGTCGTGTCAGTATCCAAAGGTAGACTTCCAAATGTTTCATATAATCCGGTTAGGATTGGCAGCGAGGTCTCTAAGGTTTTTGATGTCTTGAATGCACTTGGGATTATTGCATTTGCATTTAGAGGACACAATCTTATTCTTGAAATTCAGGTACATAACTTTTCTTTATGTTTTACTAAACAATATTCAATATATTATTTGAAGTATTACTTTATTATAAAATTAAGGTTATATCAGAATATTTTTTAAACATTAAGTTAGAAGTTCGTGTTACTTGTAAATAATTATTAAAATTATACTTTCTTTAATATTATAACGTACCCGAGTATAAATTAAGGGTTTAGTTCAATAAAATATATCAAAGTTGTTATGTTTTGCTATTATATGTACCAGACTTAAAAAATTTCTATTGTGTGTATTGAACTTTTGATACGTCGATATTGTATGTATTAAACCTGTACGTTTTTTTCTATTTTAAGTAAACAAAATTAATATAATAGCAACAAATTAAAAGTTTGATACACAAAATTAAAAGCTTTAAAGTCCGCTACACACATTAACAAAATATGACAACTTAGATACATTTTAATAAACTAAACCCATAAATTAATAACTAATTTAGACTATATTATAAACTACTTTTTTGGGAAGCAAAAATATATAGCCGTCAACTTTGATTCTACATTTCTGGTGGTTGACTATGGACAAATTTGACCATTCCTAAACGGTGGCTTCAATATTATTGTATTAAAAACGAGTATAACAAGAAAAAAAAATTGATACATGTGTTTTGGTATCTTTGGCATAGGTGTCAGAATAACTTCTCAAATATAATAGTCAGCAGAGAGGGTGTATTTATTTAGATGACGTATATGTTTATTAACTTGATTCGTGATATAATGGAGTATATATTCTATATTAAAATTATAATTAATTTATATGATACTTTTCATGAAAAAAAGTACCATGTAATAATTTATAAGACGAATCAAACAATTTTCTTTAAAGAGGGTCAAGTAATCTCGATCACAAACATATCTCTATCTAACTTTTCTAAAACCTTTTAAATATCTAACACATGGATATATTATAATATAAAACGTCATTTCAACTTTTATTTTACTATTAATAAAACAATTTAACAAGTTATTAAAATCTGTACAAATGTAGTTTGAGACTTTGAGCTAATGAACTTCAACCCATTTACGACTTCTTTTAGTTTTTTAATATTACTTTGCTTGGATTCTTATCATTAAAATATAACTTCGAGTGACTCGATCCTTTTCATTCTGATGAGTAAAAATTATCTGTTCATCTATGAGTAAAACCTATTTCTCCCGTTATTTAATATTTTTTCCATAAAACATTCTCCAAATATCTTAGACTATAACTCTGAACGACACATGATATGTCAGAGGCCTCTCTATCTCGAAGTAGAGTTATGTTATTGTTGGGTTTATGGGGCTCATCGTTCTTTCGAGCCGGTCAAATCCGCGACTCTTAAACTCACTGCTCCTGTAGCAATGCAGGAGCATCTCACATCGGTGAGGCATGGGGAATTCTTCTTCCTTATAAAGAGGAGGAATCTTACTCCTACCATATGACGCGTTTTAAAGCCGTAAGGGACAACCCAAAGTGGACAATATCGTTGGTCGGTTCTCTAGTTGCGATCATAACAGTTATCAACAGTCTATCTTTCTTACCTTACATAGATGGAGTTGGTTATTATTGTTGTTGTAGTTATGGTTTTCCATATGTTTTAGGTACAAATATACACAAGATTAACAATAATTTCATAATTTGTTCACTAATGAAATTATCTATAGTGTTATATCATACATATATATGTAGTGATTCAACACATAAATTGTTTACACTATTGCAGGCCACAATGCCTTCAAGTGAAAAGCATCCATCAACAGTACCTATGTGGAAAGGTGTCAAAGTTTCATACGCTCTTATTGCAATCTGTTTGTTCCCGCTTGCAATTGGAGGTTATTGGGCCTATGGTCAATTGGTAAGTAATAAGTTTTTATATTTCTCTAACACATGCAATTGTCTGTAACACGTCGAGACTGATAAGTTCGTGTTTAAGTTCGATTTTCTTGTTTATTACATTATGACTAAATGATGTCTAGTTTTATTTAATTCATGAGTGACCACACTATATTAGATTCGAGTTCTGTCGGTTTATCTTAGTCTTAGGACTACCAAGAGTTTATTGGTCTAATTTACTCCTAAGTCAATAGTATACCAATTCATTTTGAAATGATTATTTGACAGATTCCACCTGGTGGGATGTTGACCGCGCTATTTGTGTATCATTCACAAGACGTGGCGAAATCAATACAAGCATTAGTAAGCATATTTGTGATTATCAACGCTTTGAGCTCTTTCCAAATCTATGGAATGCCAATATTTGACGAGTTGGAGTCGATATACGTGATAAGGTTTAAAAAGCCTTGTCCATGGTGGCTTAGAGTGATCATAAGAACAGTGTTTGGATTCACTTGTTTCTTTTTAGGAGTGGCAATCCCGTTTCTAGCGAGTCTGGCTGGTTTGGTTGGTGGGATCGCTTTGCCGGTTACGTTAGTCTATCCATGCTTCATGTGGCTAAAGGTGAAGAAACCAAAGGTTTATAGCCCTACGTGGTGGCTAAATTGGGGACTTGGGGTTCTTGGAATGGGCTTAAGTGGGCTTTTAATTGCAGCTGGGCTTTATGTAATTATTGATAATGGTATCAAGTTCAATTTCTTTCAGCCTCAGTAATGCAAGTAAAATGAGAATTTGTATGGGCAGAATATAACGTTGGAGGCTTGGAGCATTTGTTATTAACCCAAATTCTATGTATTAATTTGTTTGAGGTTGTAGTTTGGATAACAAATATGTTAAACGACATTCTCTTTTATCAAATAAATTCAGTTTCTCGTTTTTATCACGTGTATAAAACCCCAATAAATATTATTAAAGAGCAATATGTGGAGAATGGTAATTGTTTACTTTAAAAAAAGGGATGCAATATTGAATATTTTTGTGAACATATTTATACATCAAGCATGACCAATCGTACATATATAGGTCTCAAGGGGTAAAATTGTTAGACCCTATGTTTTTAAGGCCGTACTATAAAACAAATAGAAACATTTAATTGTATCAAGTATCAATGGTTATTGAAGCAAATCCACAATAATTAGTATCATCTTAATATGAATTCTTGAGAGAAAACTAAGAATACACACAGTTATTAGAAAGATGAAATACTTAAATGAATTATGGTTAATTATATTATTTATATACCTATTAGGTATTTTCACAATATACCCTATTCTTTTCAGAAATACGACTAGAAGCAAAACTTAATTAAAATGATAAAATGAACACAATCTGAGGTCTAATATGCTCCCCCATTGGTTTCATTGTAGAAGCTGTTGGGTTTTCGTAGTCCAAAAGTGCAGCGGAAGCAAAAACGAATAGAAAATATGTTTCAAAGTTTGACCACGCATATACCCACCACATGGACCAAACTTCTAAACATGTCGAAGCAACTAAATAAAGATACAAAGAAATAGTGTCATACCCTTGAAGCTATCTTCTTTGTGTAAATGGATTTGGAGTTTGGAAGATGTGTACACTAACTTGTGTACCGCTAGTGAAGTCTACACCAAGCTTTTATCGGTTCCCACTTGCTAGAGTGTGAGATATACAAATCTCTACAACACCAAGATGTTCAACACAAGAATACCAAAGCCTTGAATACTCCTTTGTGTGTTTGAGAGAGATATGTATGCAATATGTATGTTCTAGTAAACCAAGTTCATGGAAATCACAACATTAGCTTCATGTGACTTATATAGAACTCAAACATGAGTTCAAATTCGTGCACAATAAAGCCAAATTTAGTTACTAGAGTAATGACAATAAACACCCCTTTTAACTAGCTTTGAAAGCCTAGTTAAGAGGCTGTTACTGCACAGGGCATGGTCGTGCCTCACAAGGCACGGGCATGCCAGCCCAAAAGGCCACGCCCAAGTCACGCCTGACTTGGGCTCGTGCCTGTCCACTGAGCATAGGGCACGGGCGTACCTCCAAGAGGCACGGGCATACCTAGCCACAGGCCACGCCCATGTCACGCCTGACTTGGGCTCGTGCCTACCCGTAGGGCACGGCCGTACCTCATAGAGGCACGGCGTGCCTTAGCCCATCAGAACCAGTTTCTGGTTTTCTCTCTCATTTGACCATCTGTGATGCCGGAATCAATACTTGGCGTGTGACCCAATAGGTCCTTGCTTCATCAGCCATAAAGCCAACTCGTGTGTGTGTCAATGGGCATAATCCAACAGGTCACTTCTTAATATATATCGGGTATTATATAAGATTTGGATCAGTAAGTAAACTTCGAGTATGGTCCACAAGCGAACCTTAATTCAGACCGTAGTTATAAGCTACGCCATCGGTTATTATTATTATTATTATTATTATTATTATTATTATTATTATTATTATTATTGGATGAGTTTTCATTTGTCAACGAAATAATGTCACTCACTTCACTAAAGGTTGTCTTCGATGTGATAGTAGCTAGAAGTTTATTTACATGCTGCCAATGTGAGGTTTTGTATTGCGTCCATTTCATATTTACACGGTGGGTTGGAGCGATATGTTTGATCTAGGAAAATAAATCAATAGTGTTTAAAGGGGCGGGTTAGGGTGACCGATTTGACCTATACAAAGACTATATATTCTAAAGGCAAACATCTTTATGTCCCGATTTATTAAAAACGGGTCAAAAACAGATCACATTATGTTGGCCGGAAAATAATTATTATAAAAACATATTTTGTATACGTTATTTTCCTTTCTCCCTTAGCAATTTAAACACCGGAAACATTTTATTTCCTTCCTAAGTCATTCCAAATTTTCCTTTAGATTTCAACTCGGGAACGGTGTGTAAAAGTAGTATTTGAAAAGTTGTATCCAAACACGTACGAGTATTACACTAATTAATTTAAATTGGTAGTCATAAATAAATGATATAAATACTTTACTCATACAAAAGATATTATTGATATACAACTTATATCTATTTTAATATTTCACAAACTCATAACACCCGTTCCTAATAGATAAAAAATAGAAGTTAAGCACATTATAAATAGAAGTTTAAGGACATTATATGATTTTAGTCATGCACTACTAATAACATGTACCATAGTCTTAGTTTTGATCTGGAAGTCATTACTTTGGAACAGTATTTCAGTCTTAAGGTGTTAGAGAATCGAGGAAAGATGTTAAAGGTTGGTTAAGCAATCTCATGATGTAACACCTCAAATTTTATTAATGTCATTAAAATGAAGTGTTGAGTGAAAGTTAAGATAATGAGTAAAATTTATAAATAATTTAATGGTTTAAAATAATGTTTCTAAATATATCTCCGTTAAGATTTTTGAATAACGTATTGATGAGTTTTAAGTCGGAAAGAAGAGCGAGATAATCGCTAGAAGTTGGGCCACCACCTTATGAGGCAGAAGCCCTTTCTTTCCTTTTCCCCACTGGACTTTCTTTTCCTCTTCTTATCTTGAGTTTCTTTCTTTCTTTATTCTTTGAATAAACACACATATCTCAATTATATATAGATTTTGAAGTATTAAGTTGGAGATTAGAGGAGGAAGATTACATCTATCCTTTAGGAATAAGTAAATATTATTATTTTTGAAGTTTAAAGTGTTAATGGGTTAAATGGATTCTTGGTTAATTCATAGATTTTGATGTTTGGAGAAGTCCGGGGAGTTGGTTGTTATGGATTGTATTTCCTCTTTAAGAAAAGGGTTTAATTTTTTAAAGTGTACTGAAGTTGTCATTTTTTTCTATTTTGTATACCCAACTTTCAAAACTATTATTCAATGTATCAAACTTACTATAACTACCATTTGATATACCAAGTTACTTGCTACCTGCTATGTGCTTAGGTGTAACAAGTAAACGTGATGTGGCTAGTGATTTGTCATCAAATTTTGCTTACGTGGTGAGTTAGGTGGCTAGTGACATGGAATAATAATAATAAAAGCAATAATATCATACCAAGATTCTTCATTTGCTACCACCATCGATTGAAGGGGGCACCACCACCACCATCGATTCTTCATCTACAGGTCTGTGATTGAAGTTTACCCTGCACAACCACCACCACCACCGACTTTAGTCAGCACCACCACCAATGACTTCCAACAGCAGCCGCCCCATCACCACCATCGACAATAATAATAATAAATGGGTTAAAAACTTGAATATGCAAATATAGTCTTGTTCATTGAAAACCTTGCGAAGTAGAAAGTAATGGAAATCCATTGAAATCGATCCTTGCGAAGCACTGGCTAATGGTTTTGCCGCTGACCAATGTTCTTGTTCTTGGATGGTTCTTCAACACGATTTAGGGTTTCCAAGTAAGTTTCGATTCATCTAATTTTGGGTTTTCTTCAACATGATTGTTTGTGTTTCGATGTTGCTTCTTAGTTTTATGATACCAAATCTACTTTGTGTTTCGATTGTTTGTGAGTTGCTTCTCGATTTTCGAACCGAGATATGAGTTTTTAGTTCTTGGTTCTTGTTTGTAAGTTCTTGTTCGATTTTTGAACCCAGATCTTAGTTCTTGGTTCTCGGTTCTTGTTTGTGTTTCGATTGTTTGAATATATTTGAACCCAGATCAGAGTTCTTGGTTCTCGGTTCTTGTTTGTGAGTTCTTGTTTGTGTTTCGATTGTTTGAATCTATTCGAACTCATATGTGAGTTCTTGTTTGATTTTCGTTACCCAGAATGAGTTTTTAGAGTTCTTGTTTGATTGTTCATCTTGTTTAAGTTGTTATGGTTCAGATCGATTTTATTGAAGGAAGAACACTAAGATTTTATGGTTCAAATTTTATGTTATATCTAAATTGATTTGGTCTTGAAGGAAGAACACTAAGATGAAGATGTTCTTGAAGGATGAAAAACACATTGAATGTTGAAGATGAAGATGTTCTTGAAGGAAGAACACTAAGATGAAGATGTTCTTGAATATTATGAGGTGACAAATGTGTAATTTAAAAAAAGTAAAAATAAAAGAAATTATTGGTCAGTAGGTAACGGGGTATTTCAAATGGTAGTTATAGTAAGTTCAGTATATTGGGAGATGATTTGTAGACATCTTTTGGCCATACACAACAAAAAGTGTGTAATTGGACCATAATGTCCCTTAATATATGGATGATATTATTTGATAGTGAGTTTATAAGGGCATAAAAGTCATGATTGTTGTGCATGGCAAATTAGTGTTGTGTACAAATCACCTCCCTAGTATATTGAATGGTAGTTATGAAAGTTGTATATACCCAATAACAAAAAGTAACAACTTCGGTATACTTTTAGAAACTAAACCCTTAAAGAAACTAATTTGTTTATTTGTTTTGCTATAAACATATCTTTAACTCCTGTTAACATTCTTGTAAAAGGTTGAGTAATAAAATTAAATTTTAACTTCCTTCAAATGTGCCTATAATTCCTAATATCATTTCATTTGTCATACTTTTAACTAATAAAAACTTGTATGAATACATATTTCATCCTAACAAATTATTACATTTGGCAATTTAAATTGAATATGTAGTTTCTGCCCATTAGCTACACTTAAAGAATGTATAGTTTTTTCATAATATTTTGTAGGAATCAATCTTTCCGGTGTACAATTAATATCTTAAATATCAATTAAAGGAGTAAATTCTTTTCTTAAACTATTATTTATGAGTTAATTTACTTTTACTAACGATTTTTGTGAATTCATTACTTTCAAAGTTTGACCAAAAATAGTTGGTTTATTTCTGGTTATTTACCTTTTGTTAAAACAGATAATTTATGTTCAAGATTTTCATTATCCTTTTCAGACTTTTAATTTCTAGTTTTAAATTATCTATTTCTCTTATTAAATCTTAAGTAGTTATATACTTATATGTCGATCCATTGCCTTGCTTTAAGCCACAACAACAAAATGAAACTAATGCAACCCTCATAAAATGTTGCATTATTCATTGAAAAGGTTGCACTATGCTTAAAACAACCTTTTAACAAGGGTTGTGTTAGATGGAGTTGCATTAGACCTAATGCAACCTTTTTGTTAGAAAATGCAACTCTTTATAAAAGAGTTGCATGTACTATTCAAATGCAACCTTTTTCATATGCAAATGCAATCTTTTTCAGAATTAAATGTAACTTTTGTGATAGTTTTATTTACAACAATGTAACCTTTATATACTCAAATGCAACCATTATTATGTTTCTTTTGTGAAAAATACGCAACTTTTTTTTACATTAAATGCAACTTTTTTTACGAATTCTTAATGCAACATTTTTTAATAATAAATGAATATTTTTTTTATCTAAACTAACAAACTTTTTAATTTTGTAATCCTAACACAATATTTTATTCTACCAATTCGACTATGCCATAACAACCATAAACCTTTAATCAACACGGTTGTCAATTACAATAACAAAAAGTATTGAAAACCTTATACACTTGTCCTTTCTTTCATACAAGATGATTGGTGAACTTGATCATCTTTTCAAAAAGTCACTCATAAATCATACACCCAAAAAATAGATAAAAATACTTAATGAAATTAAGTAAGAAGCTTCAAAGTTGTTCCATAAGCTTCCGCATCTTAGCTTCCAAGTTCTCTTGTTGGTTCAAGATATCTTTTTGCATAGCCTTCAAGCTCTCAGGTTGGTTGTCTATATCATTTCGCATAGCTTCTAACTCGACCTTTTTCCTTTCATGGTCCTCTTTGATCTCTTTTCGCATTTCAACCAACTGATTTTTTTCAACTACAACACTCGCTTTGAATGATTCTATAACACCCCCCCAACCCACCCCACCCCAGATTCGTGTATGATGTATCTGATACAAATCAAATTGGCAATAATAGGCTAGTGGCAATAATCACCACTAGTTGGAAGCTTTTATTGATAAACCTAGATTTCGAGAACTAGGAAGTCTCCAATCGAGAAAACAAAGAACGTAATGTCTGCCTGCCCACCAAGGGGGCCGGCCCCCTTAAAATCAAAACCCACGCCTAAACCAAACTTAAAACAAAATGACATAATTAAACCAAAATTACTGATTAATGACATTCAGCCCCCTGTACTTGCTTGTGCCACCTTCTTCCTGAAACGGTACACTTTCAAGCCTTTCAAGCCACAGCTTGTATCTGTATGTTGGTAACACCTCTACTATAAAGTCGACGATATCTATGATATTCTTTGTTCATCACAATCATAAAAGGATCTACAAAAAGAAAAAAGCTGTTATAAATTTTTGAAAAAACTGTTGTAAATTTTTTATGAAACTTCTACATTTTATTAAAACCTACTATAAACTTCAATATTATTCCAACTATTTGTGTGTTTGTGTGTGACGGCATAGCAACGGCAGTTCAAACGGGTATAGCACCAACAGTTGAAACGGGTCAACATAGAAACATCGGTTCAAAAGGGTTTGCAGCAACAGTTCAAACAGGTCAGCATAGCTGATATCGCGTTATTTAGATAAATATTCGTTGCGATAAATGGCACGTAAAGGTTAAATATTCCTCTAATTAATGACTAATGGTACTTA
>JAUEJL010116001.1:0-12172 GCA_032274825.1 Drosophyllum lusitanicum | reverse complement strand
TGCTTTCTAACGCAGTTCGTAACTGGCTGTTATAAGGGAAGTTTTCAGGCAAGAACTTGTTATTATGATAGGGCGATCTAGTTGAAGGTATTCTTTCCTCTTTAGAGAGATATCCCTCGCCCCTCGTTGACTAAGCTGATGACAATCAAAATGCATGGCCGTGCTCACGTTGAATTGATGGTGGATCAATTGTGCAACTTGTATTGTCATAGTTAGTCTAGATCGAGAAACATAATCGTGAATGATTTGGGGTTGACCGTGTTCCACGACCTACATTCACATCGGATATCGTGAACGAAGGGATAAGTAATCACTTATCTTTAGGACCTTTCCTTTTGGTTAGGTATTTGTTCTTTGGAAGACAAACCCTATGCAGAAATGGGAGCATAAATGCCTTGCTAGAGGCCGCTCTATGTCGGTGAGGCCTTTCGTGGGTGCGTCATGTGCAAGTGGGAGTCTGTTGAATAATGCCCAATGACACACACGAGTTGGTATCATGGCTGATGAAAGAAGGCCCTATTGGGTCACACACCAAGTATTGATTTCGACATCACAGATGGTCAAATGAGAGAGAAAGCCAGAAACTGGTTCTGGTGGGTCTAGGCATGCCCTTTCCTCTATGAGGTACGGCCGTACCCTACGGGCAAGTACGAGCCCAAGTCAGGCGTGACTTGGGCGTGGCCTGTGGCTAGGTACGCCCGTGCCTCTTGGAGGCACGCCCGTGCCCAGTGCCCAGTGGACAGGCACAAGCCCAAGTCAGGCATGACTTGGGCGTGGCCTTTTAGGCTGGCATGCCCGTGCCTTGTGGAGGCACGGCCGTGCCCAGTGCAGTAACAGCCTTTTTACTAGGCTTTCAAAGCTACTTAAGGTGGTGTTTATGGATATTAATCATGTAATTGATACAAGCTTTAAGATGCACGAATTTAACTCAATTTTGTGGTCTATAAAAGGTGCTAGAAGCTTACATGGTTTAGTTCCAAGAACTTGATTTACATATTGCACTATATACTGTCAAACACACAAAAGGTATTCAAGGCGTTGATACTTTTGTGTTAGACACATTATGGTGTTTAGATTGGCATATCTAACACTCTAGCAAGTGGGACTAGATTGCTCCTTGGTGTGGACTTCACTAGTGGTGTACAAGTTAGTGCACGAACCTTCCAAGTCTCAATCCCAAGCATAAAAAGGGCTAAGCTTCAAGGGTATAATCTTATCTCTTCTTCTCTTTCTTTTTGTTGCTTTGTCATGTCTAGAGTTTTGGTCCATTTGGTGGGTGTTGCGTAGTTCACAATTGAAAATTATTTTTCTACTTTTTGCTTCCGCTATGATTTTTGAACCACGAAAACCTAACACCTTGCGGCCGCAAGCATGTTCCTTACGGCCGCAAGATGGGCGGTGGATTTGACGTTTGCCAGGTGCAAATTGTCAAGTGGCAGTTTGTGAAAGATTCGCCCTTACGGCCGCAAGGGATACCCTATGTGGCCGTAACGAGCCTTTTTTCATCAACTCTTCATTTTTCTTTTGTTTTGCACCGGTTTTGTCCATATATCTCGTGTTAGGACCTTTTAACCTTCATGGTGAATTATAAGCAATTTAGATCATTAAACATTCAATTCACCTTGGAAATGGGCTGAGAATGAGGCATTTCGGTATGTAAAACATGCGTAAAAATGCATATATCAATTACTTAGTTGATGACTTTCAAATGTTCAGCCGATGAAAATGATGCCTTAGCTAATCAAACTGATTGCTCAGCTGATCCTTGAACTTGCTCAGCTGATGGGTGTATTAGTTGCAGATGATGGTCTTCTGGACTTGTCTTTTCTTCAACTGATCTCAGATGTTGTCTCTGGCTGATGCTTAGTATTTGGTAAGTCTTCAGCTGATATTCTATACTTAGTAACTTCATAGTCAGAATCTTAACAACACATGTTTAAATTCATTCTGAGTTTAACTAAAGGTCTGATTTTACTATCATCAAATCCTATGTATTTCAATAGACAGGTTTGATTATTGAGTTGAAATAGTTATCTCCCCTACATAAAGAGTATTTCCCACATAGTGTATCACCCCCACTATACTGTTATGTTAGATTTTATTGTTTCCATGATAACTACTCATCATACTAAATTCTGGATCTCACATAATATCTATTAACCAACCAAAAAACAAATTCACAAAGACAAAATAAGAAAGAAAAGGTAGAGAGAGGGAGAGGTGTCTCACATTACTCCACCACACAACATTCATTGTGTGGTCTTCAGGTCTTCACCTCATAATCTTGGCCACCACACTATATTTCCACCCCCAAACCACTCCCATTTGTATTACTCAAAATATATATAATTAGGTCAAAAGAATTGACAAAAGAAGTAACTACATGAAAATATAATGAATTTTGTCTTATTTATCATTGTATACATTTAATTTAGTTTATAAAAATAATATAATCAACTTTCACTATTCTTCCATTGTATTTAAACTACTTTTTCTATGTCTTATTTTTAATTACCATTGTATATAATGAACTTTATCGTGATTCTCAATACATATAAAAATGGCATACAATAAGATTATTATAATTGATTGTATTGTTTAAAGTATAAAGTTTATTCTATGCCATAATAAGTAATGTAAAATTGATTGTCTTTTCAAACAATTTACAATTACTTTAATGGTATATTTTTGTTAAAATTAACAAAGCACAAATAAAGGAAACTGACATTTTGATAATAATATTTCATGAAGTGCATCATAGTTGCTAGATGAATCATTTATGAAAATTTTAGTTCTTATAAAGTGTTAATTAGATTGGTTTTTGGAGATGGGCCAAATGCACCAAAGAAGAGTTAAACATGATTACATATTTATTGACTAAAACTTTATAAGAGATAAGAGTCGTGTCAGTTTCGACACGGTTGGTAAAATCATTTACCTACAAGAAATAACATGACTCGGCGGGATGTGCTCAAACCATGTGTCGAGTATGTGAAATATGGATTCTAACCTAATATTTCTCATTTACGGGTTATTGATACATTCGGAAAAGTATATTCTCGCAATGACTTATTAAACCAGGTTTTAAATTGTAGATGACAAACAACTTTAGCAGCACTAACAAACTCTCTCTCCGTTCGATCCTCAAGAAGGACAAGTTGGATGAAACAAACTTTCTCGACTAGGAGCGCAATCTCTATATTGTGCTTCGGTACAAGAGGAAGTGGTACATTCTAGAAGATCCTCTAGGTGAGGCCCCACCTACCATTGCCACATAGGGATGGTAGAAAAAACCGAAACCGGCAGGGGAAACCGAAAACCGATATAAAAAAGGCGGGTTATGAGATGATAAATGGGCACGGGTAAAACCCGATTATTTTTAATCGGGACGGGACGGGTCTGGTCACACATTTCTTTGTTGTTGTTAACCAGTTTTTGTTTATATCGTTGTTTTGACGGTTAAAACTCAATAGAGGATGTGAAGAAGGTGGAGGGAAGATGAAGAAACGTATACAACTAAGTGTGTTGATCACATATTTCTTCATGATTAGTGTTAGCGATGGTAGATATTTGAAGAGGATTAGCTATGGCTACAGATGAAGGTTCCACTAGAGGAGGTTAATGATAGAAGGTTTAGAAGTGATGCTTTTGAAAGGGTGTGCTTCGGAGTTAACATGATTTGTGGTAACTCCATCCTCAACATTGGTTGCCTGAGCTTCAGGTTGGGATTTTCCTGAAGTTTTGTGAGTTGTAATATCTTGAACAGGTGGTTTAGAAGGATCTAAAAGAAGAAAATTGTGTGCAGCAGAAGAGATTGGCTATTAGTGTTGGAATTAACTCAATAGTGATCTTGGTTGAGTCTTTCTCTTCACCGGTACCATTTTGGGAGGGTATGGTTGCTTGATGGGCCTGATATGTATTCTTATGATAAGACTTTTTTGTGTCTCTTGAAGCACTTAGTTTAGAAGATTTGTGAATCCTAGTTTTTTACACCTTTGAGGAGAACTTTTGGCATTTGAAGGGCTTTGACAAAGCTTCTTGAGCAAGGAAAGTTCCAAACTTTAGCTAGGAGACTCCTAAAGCGGGTGGTATCAGAAGGGTTCGGTTCTAATGGATTTTAGAACCATATCAGATAGAGCAATAGAAGCATTGTTAGAAGTATATATGGATAGACCTTTATGAGAGGAGGGCTTGCCCTTAGAAAAATCTTGTTATGAACGAGAATCTAACTTACATGGTTTAGAAGAGAGAGTAGAAGATTCCTAGCTAATCATCGACGGAGGCATAACATGTTATGTTATTGCAATTTCCTCTTTAGGGTTCTGAGCTTTGTAAATTGATGTAGTTGTGTAGCAAGAAGGAACTTTCACAATGACTGAAAAATAATTTTCATCTCCTAATAGCTGTCCAAATATCTATAAAAGAAATCTTGGAAAGGGAACGATTGTGCTTCCTTTTGTTTTGGTGATTTCTTTGACAAGTTAATAGAAAATCATTTGGGCTAATTAGTGTGTTCCCTAATCTAGGATAACGGCCTAAGCAATTGTCAAGGGATCAGAGAAAATTTCTCAAGGCCACCTAACTTTGAAGTGAGGCACTAACTGTTATGACCAAGTTTGACAAACTCACCGGTTAAGAGAAGATCAAGGACCTTGGTAAATGTTTGAAGAGAGAAGCTGAGATGGAAAAAACCATTCATAAGAGTGAAGCAAATGATATCTAGTCCTTGTTTAGAAATGTGACAAGTACACTAGAACTCAATAAGATGTTCTCTAAGCATTTCAACATCTCGAGTGATAGAAACTTTCTGAGGGCACTTGGCAATTAACATAGAGAATCATATCTTTGTTTGGAAAATTTGAGACCGAGTCATCGACTTTGTATGGGTTGTTATTGGGATCTAGGGTTATGCCAAAGAATGCAAATTGCAGATTGGTGGAGGCTTTAAGCTTAGAGTCGAGGGTGACTGAGTGAATAACATGCATGGAATAACCCATGAGTAATTGATTTTGGAGACTAGGGTTTTGAGAGACAAAAGTGTTTTGTCGTAGGTTAAGAAGATGAAAGAGAGAAGAAGAAGTGTTGCTTGGGCAGGTAATTGTAATACAGTCGACTCATAAGATATTTTGACAATTATTTCTATCATGTAATGGAAGGGGTGGGACACGTGGAAGACAGATAGTGATTGATATTTAGAAATGGAAGACTTAAACAACTTTAAGAAGGATATTTTTGAAAAAAATTAATTCATAACGAAAAGTATAAAAAAATAATAATAAAGCAACCATGATCACATAAGCTCATCTAAACTAAGTGTTGAAAAATAGGAATATTTAAAACTATAAAATAAATATAAGAAATTTATATTATATTCCTAGATTAAAATGATGTTTAAGTAGGATATTAATGAGAGAATAGAAACATAAAGTTTCACATTTTCTCATTAAGGATTAATCAGGGTATCAATGGAGTGGAATGTTATAATGATGTATTAGATGTTTTAAAGATGCACATGTAACTGCACGAGAAATCTCCACAGACTATAAAAACCATACTCGATTGCGTTTGTGTGCTTGGTCTAATCAAGAAAAATTTGAAAGGGGTTCCTTTCTTTTTGTCATCAGCCAAAGAGAGGGAGAGAGGAGAGGGAGAGTTTTGATGTTGATTTGCTATTGTGATTTAACCTAGATTCGTTTCTTATTTAAAAAAATCTATAGTCCAAGTTTAAACTCATTAAGATAAAGCCCATCTTAAATTAAAATAAACTTTTACACAAACCAAAATAAAACCCTCAAGTGTGTGTAATTTACAAATTACTCTCAGACCTATACTTAATTAATTAACTTATTAATTAATCAACCTTTAAATATTTGAGTAATATTTAATTAGGTCTACTCATAAGTAATAAATAACTATTTATTATTTATTTCTCTCAATAACTAATTCATGTAATTAATTATTTCCACACAACAACCGGTGACTTCCAATAATGCTTCTAATTTGGTGTGTAGCAGTTTGTCCCTTCAATATCTTATAAGATTGGACAGAGTGATATTTATTCACTGTTTGGTGCACATACACTAACAAATTCCCACTTTTGTAAGACAGTAACACAACTTGTTTACTATTAGCCTAAGGAGGTCCCTAGCCAGATAGTTAGGATAACCAAGCTATAAGATGTCTTATATCTAGAGATATAATCTACACATAGATTACATAGGTTTTTCCTTTTGCATCATGATATTTTGTAATTGAGCATTAGACATGGAGCAAAAACTAATTCTTAATACTCATATTTTATTTCTTGACTCTGATCTCGACTCCCTGCAGTAATGGATTACCGAATAATATCTTTTATTTTATTCAAGTGTGGCCACACATTTTCAGTAGTCTTAATCGTCAAGAGGCCCTGAAATATATTTCTTGAAAAAGAGGTGCAAATCCCTTTTTGACTAGTTACATTTGACCACATCTCTTCCACTACACCTAGATACGCCCCTTATGACAACCCGGTTATGATATGGCATTAGAACACACTAAAGTACAAAAGCCCCAATATTTCAAACTAAATATCTCATGTCTAAGGACAACCTAATCAAGTCTTACTCATGACGTACCTCCATGAAGCAGACTTGATGCGGATCGCATCCAATCTTTATCCTTCTTTATAAATATCTACGAATATTTGGCCACAACCTTGTGCTTTTATTCAATACCCATGAATAAATCAACAAATACCATAATATCATTATCACTTTGTTGTTGTTGTTCCCACAACAATAAGTAGCTACAAAAAAAGATAGACAATACAAAACAGTGTAAGTCAAGGGTACGTTTAAAACACGCTAAAAATGGTCAACAAGAAACAATTATTTAAAGGTAATATGTACCGATATCCTCCTCTAGATTCTTGAGTAAATGACCCACACACGTCAGTGTGTACAATCCCTAATAAGTCATTAGCTATTTCATTTTCCTTAAAGAAAGACTTCTTTGTCATCTTTAGTGATAAACAAGATTCGCAATTATCAAATGACTCTCTTAAAAGACCCTATAATTCTGTCTTTGCAGAGCTTCTCTATGCTTTTCTTATTTATGTGTCCTAACTCACAATGCTAGAGGTAATATATGATTCAAGATATACTTGGATCTCTTATTTACATGATATATTTCATTACTGTCATTTGGATTTAAAGTGAATAGACTATTTTATGAATGTGGTTTATAGTACAAACTATCATACTGTAACATAAAATAAATTTATTCTCGAAAGCATACTTAAAACCACTATCTATTAATAAAGAAAACGATATAACATTCTTAATTAATCTAGGAACATAATAACAATTTTCTAGTTCCAAAATCATGCCCGAAGGGAAACTAAGACTATATATTCCTACCGCTTTAGAACCAACCATGGAGTCGTCGTTTACTCATAGGTCCATATTACGTTGCCTTAGCTTTCTAGTTCTCTTGAATCCCTGCATGAGATTGCAAAGGTGATGATGACATCTGGCATTTAATACCCATTGTTCATAAGAAGTAGTTAAGCTATAATATTTGTTTCCTTTTCTCAATTACTATTATTATAGCTATTATCATTAATTGTGTGCAATTTTAATGACAATTTATTAAAGGGAAATAAAAAGTAAAAATGGAGTAAATAAGGTATAAATTTATGACATTAAGAGGAGAGGATAGGGTATATAAGCTAACTAGGGCACATAACCATAGGAAGAACCATTGTGTAGCCGTCAATTTGCCATTTTGAATGACTGTGTGTATTAGTGTGTGTTGTGAAGGGAGCCTAGTACGACCCAATCAATTTCGAAGAGCAACATCTCAGGTATGATCTCTTACGTGTTAGTCCCAGATTGAGTACGCAACAACAAATGTTTGTAGAAGGGGGGGTTGAATACAAACTCTAGTTTTTTAAAATTAAAGACCCACGATTATACATTTATATAATTCTTATTGATAATGAATCAAGAATTACATGTATTAAAAGCAGAAATTTTAAGTACAATAAAAGGTGGGAATAATTTGTCTAACACATATACAAGCTATTTCTAAATAACTAATGTTTAAGAAAGTTCAACACATGAACGAGTTTGTTTCTACACACTATGCTAACTCTAAAAACTTGTTCTTCCTTAAAAGCTTGAACTTGCTTCTAAAATCTTTTCTGAATTGTGTAGATCTCAACTTATGAGATTGTTTTGTATCTTGCATGTCCAACATGCATGAGTATATATAGAAGTCTTGGCATCCGGTTGACAAAGAGGAAGGAGACAAAAAGTACCAAGAAAAATAATATTTTAATTGTAAAGATAGTGGGTGAAAAGTAAAATTACTTTAATCAAGGATTGAATAGAGTAAATGTACTTTTCTGAAAAAGTGAAACCAACTCACAATATAAAATATTAAATCCCATACCTTTTGTCTTGAAAGTGTAAACTTCACTTTCCATGATTGTACTTTTATCAGCATTCATGCTTCTTTCAGATTTGACTTTATCAATTATAGAGTTGCCGGCCATACTTAGTTGTTGAAACAAATCTTCGAGATCTTCTTCTTCAAAAGTATCTTTCTCCCTTTCCAGAGGATAAGATCGATCCTTTTTGTCTCGTACTTGATCCAAAAAGTTCTTTAAACTTTTACAAAGACAGATCAAGGCATAATAGAACAACAAATATTCTGCCTTGACTTAAGAACAAATACAAAGTAAACAGCAGTGAGCTGATATAACATATTTCACGACTCAACTCGCAAAATATACTACACTATAACTATAAGTTTGCTCAGACTAAGGGTAAGATAATCAGATGATCAAAACATGGACTCAACTGTTAACAGATGCTCAGCTGATCATAGAGATGCTCAGCTAACCAACTGTTGAACTTGGGAGAGGTGTAAGCTAATCAACCTCGATGATCAGTTGATCAAAGATGTTAAACTAATCATTCAGAGTGATAAGCTTATCAAAAACAAAGATTTGTAAGATTTACTTAGCTGATTTGAGAAGGTCCCGACTGATCAATTTGTTTCCTCAACTGATCAAAGTAATCCCTCAGTTGATGGTTGCAAGCGCTCAACTGATCAAAGTTGTTGCTCAGCTGATGGTTATACTTCCTCAGCTGATGGTCTTCTACACTTAGTCTTTTCTTGTTAGCTGTCCTCAGTTTATGTCCTGTGGTTGAGACTTAATACTCTGCTGATCCTTAGCTGATACTTTATACTTAGAGAATTCTTCAAGTCTGATTCAAACAACACATGTTTGAATACAATCTAAGTTATATTGAATGTATGTTTTGGCTATCATCAAATCCTATATCTTTCAATAAACAGATTTGATTAGTGGGGTGAAGTGATTATCTCCCTAACAATCTCCCCCTATTTGATGATGACAAAACCTTTTCCTTTTAAAGAATCAGTTTGACTTCAAATAGGCAAAAGATAAAAACTTATAAGTGCATTTGGTTACCTAGCTATTTGTTTTTAGTAACTCTTTTTATTTGAACTTTGTTATGTTTTTGGTTTCTTTTCTGATGTTTCCTTTTGTTCTGTTTTTGGGGAATCTTTTCTATGTTGTACCATTTTGTTCTGTTTTTGTGGTATCTTTTTCATCCTTTTTCTATTTTTAGGATTTTTGTTTTTCTATTTTTATGTTCTTTTTGATTTTTTGTATTTACACTAACTTAGCTATTACTAAGATTCATCTATACTAGCAATTGCTAAGTAGTCCATGATCAAAGTATCAAGCTTGAATTACAGGACAAAGAGAATACAAGAGTTTGTACAACAGATCAGCTACAAATCTATCAGAGTAAAACAAGACTAAGCTAAAAGATTTTACAAAGATAAATACATAGAAATGACTTCTAAGAAAAGTTGCAAGGGAACAGGATTAGGCAAGTCTTCAATCTTCCCACCATTTCTCTTCTTTTATCTCTGGGAAGTCTTCTGCTAGTGGATCATCAGCAGCTAGTATTTCACATTGTGCATCAACAAGAGCTTCAAATTGTTCATTTCCAGTTCTGCCTTTTGTGATGATCTTCACCTGAAGAAGCACCATGTACCACTTCTTTCAAGGAAGAAGAGTCCTTCGATAGGCTCAGAAATAAATTTGAACATTTCAGGGTTTAGAGGCACAGTGGTGTCAAAATTTCCAAAGTTTGAAAGATATTCATGATGAGGATGTACTTCTCTCTGCTCAAAGGGGACAAAGGGCATGGAGCCTTTCTTGTGAAGTATCCCAACTTGACTTACATGTCTGTAGTAGTCATCCTTGGTGAAGGCACCATGGGATGCTGCTAGAGCAATCCAGGCTTGCAACTTTTGGATGAATTGAGCTTTGATTTTGCTTTTACATCTGTAGAGAATGTAGAGGATCTTAATATGCTCTGTGAAACCATAGACTTGGCATTTGTCATATGAAACAGTTTCACAGCTATTGAAGCTATTCTTTCGTATGATCTTGAGATAAGATCCTCATCACCCTTATGGACTGTTACTCTGAAAATTGGTGTTGGCTCACATCTTCTTCTTACAATATCCAAGTTTTCCCTGAACTTCCTTCTTCTGTCATCACTTAGCATATATGGTATAGAGAGATCAGCACCGAGCAGAGTATGGAGGGCTTCATTGTGAGACCTGGCTTTGAGTAACTCAGCCTGGGCTTTCTCCCTTGCCACTTTGGCTTGGGCAGCTGTTATAACACTTTGGTTTTCTTGTTCTTGTGTATAGGCAAGCTCCCGGGCTTGGAAGATTTCCTCAACAGGAACACCTAAGACATGAGACCCTTGATTTATTTCCCTTTCCTCTTGCTCTTTTCTCAAAATTTCTCTCTTTTGCTCTCCTTTTCTTCAACTTGCTCTGAAGTCATGACTCATTTGCCTTTATCTTTGGGAGCAGAGGTAGAGGGAGCTTGGACTGATTGGGATTTTTGGAATGAAGGAGCAGTAGTGGATCTGGGTTTTTGCGTTCTTCTTTTGAGGAGATAAGGTATAGGAACTTCATCCTCATCATCAGAATAAGGATTAGACCGGATAGCGATTGGTGGAGAACAACTTGCAACAACTCTTTTTCTTTTGGGCATTTGCCTCATAGCCATGGTTTTTCTTCTTTTAGTAGGCCTTTGCTCCCCCTCAACTGTTGACTTCCTATTTTCAGTTTGAGTGAGAGGAGCTATTGCTATTTGTTGTTGATCTGCTTCCTACAACTTAATATTTGATGCAGATTCCATGTATGCAGCATTGATATCCTCATCATTTGAAGGATCATCCACCCTAGAATGAGATTCACTTGAACTCTCCCTCTTTTTGGCATCATCAAAAGGAGGAGGGGAGTCACCTTGGGGAACAAAGTGCTTGGCAGTAGAACTAGAGGTAGTAGTGGGTTTGGGTGCAGGGGTAGGTGTGGTAAAGATTAGGTGATGGGGTTAGTTAAATGATTTGTAGGTTGAGGCAGGGGTTGGAGTTGTAGTTGGTGTTGGTCTTATGGCAACAGCTTGTGACAACGACTTAGTTAACAGGTCCGCAAGTTTCCTATCCGTTGGTACTCTACTAATGGAAATGTCACCATTCTCGATTACTTCTGTAATGAAGTGATACTTACGAAGAATGTGTCTTGTCCTCTTGTGAGCTCTTGGTTCTTTTGCCAAAGCCATCGCACCCTCATTGTCACAAAATATCTCAGTAGGGTCAGCGATGCTTTGAACCACACCTAGATCTTGGATTAATTTCTTCTTCCACATAGCTTCTTTAGCAGATTCACTTGCTGCAATGTACTCTGACTCGGTTGTTGAATTTGCAACTATGTCTTGCTTTGAGCTCCTCCAGCTTATAACACCACCATTCAATAGAACACAAACCCCAATTGAGATCGGTAGTGTTAGTCCCATGCTTAGAATAGTTAGATTTGATGAGACAAATCATAGCTATGTATAGATGATAGACTAAGTGTTAAGAATTATGTAAGTCTGTTGTAGACTGACTAGTCAGCCTAAGCTGAGTAATCAGCGTACAAACAGATATAGAGTTTTCTATGTAAGTACTAGACAACTCAGTGACTTCTAAGCTGAGATAGAATTCAAAAGTGAAGACTTGAAGATTTGAAGATTCAAGAACCCAGGATTCAAGAACTCAGCTTGATGATGTCAAGTCTGAGTAAG
>JAUEJL010115990.1:0-12172 GCA_032274825.1 Drosophyllum lusitanicum | reverse complement strand
AAAATATATCACAAGTTACTAAACATAATTTATAAACAACCTATAATTAATTACATTAATATATAATTTTTATAAAAGCCCCTCTTTTATAAAACCCCATTATCCTTTTCTTTTAAATAGGTTATAAGATACCACATGAAACTATACATAAGATCCGCATAATTTTTAAATTTCTATTTTTACCCTTTGAGGATTTATATATAACTTAATAAGATCGGTACCTCATCTTTTGGTTTACGTTATGATCGTAATTGAACTAAGTTGAGTCAATATATATAGTGTTATTTTCAAGCTCGGTTCATGAATTAAATACTAGAACCTTAAAGATTGACTCTCGAGCTTGATAACCGGTACTTTTGTGCTCGACTCGGCTTAACTTGATTGATATTACGAAATAATTGTATTAATCAACGTTAGTATTACCATGACTAATACTTTCAAGCTTCACTCGATATTTTTTAGCACGACTCGACTCAAGTACTCAACTAGATAGCATGATGGTTATGATGTAAATATATGTTCATGCAATAGATTACGTGCACGAGTGTGAGTTAAGATCTTAACACCTACGTTAGAGGATTTACAGTGTTTATGCCCTATACTACTCTAATGCACAGGTTAGCCTTATGCATGATATATGTAGAGCTTTAAAAGTATGAAAGTGTTGAAGTTTAGAAAATTTTCATTTTATAGTAAAATGGTAATTAAGCTCTATTTATATGAAAAGTATCATTCTAAAACGTAAGGACATTGTAATAAATGGTGGGATAGAGGTTCACACCTCTTATTAGACATAAATGGGACTCTTAGGAATGAGCAATACTAGACTACCAGAAATATAAGTTGTTGCATTTAATGAAGTGCATGCTTGATATCGTAAAAGAGAGGTGATATATTTTTCACTTTTTCCTCCTACTTTCTCATAATACTCACAAGATCAACACAAGTGTTAAAATCAATAAAGGAGGTAAGGTTAGAGAATTAGTGAACTCCACATGTCCTCTTATGATGAGTAGGAGGACGAATTCAGAGGAAAAAGTAAAAGGATATAAATTATTTTTCATCGTAAA
The DNA here is from genome assembly GCA_032274825.1 of Drosophyllum lusitanicum. NCBI lineage: Eukaryota > Viridiplantae > Streptophyta > Magnoliopsida > Caryophyllales > Drosophyllaceae > Drosophyllum > Drosophyllum lusitanicum. Next base: position 11,102 of record JAUEJL010115990.1, on the reverse strand, counting down.
AATCTTGTTTTATTAGCATTAGGGAGGACAAAGTGGACACGAGGGTTGGGTGGGTGTGGGAGGGGGGGGGGGAGGGGAAGGGCGGCTTGGCGTGGTGGTCGCCGTCAACTGAGCCATACACTACAAAAAATATCTTATTTCTTTGTATTGTTTTCTACGCTTTTTTAAAATGTGCATACAATTTTGTCAAGTTATTCTCACTTATAAATAAATATGTATAATATAACTAAATTTTTAAGTGCGAATAAATATAGAAAACCATAATAATGTTCACATATATAATTGCATAGAAAATATATTCACATTTTTAATTGTGTAGAAAACTAAATTTGTTTACACTTATAGTGTAAAGATTAAACTACACTTTTAAGTGTAGAAGAACTTTTTTTCTTACGCATTTACAAGTTTGGACACTTTTTTTCTATAGTTGTAAGTGCGAAAATTGTTACGATTCATGCATTAAAAATGTAGTCATCTTATATACATTTTTAAGTGTGAATAATCTTTCAATTTTACGTAATTTTTTAAAATTAAGATGGAGGAAATCAACATTTTGTTGTAGTGAGACAAAATGTTTAGGTTTTCAAATTCTTTATAAATTATTAATATTTACAAAAAAATTAAAAAATTAAAAAATATAAAAACGTTGAATAAGAAACTTACAATTGTTTAGGTTTTCAAATTCTTTAAGAATTTATCCATTGACCTTCTTTCAGATCGGTTTATGTTTTCAAATTCTTCTCTTCTCTTTCTTTTTTTACTACAGGATATAATACATTTTGGAACACATGATTTATTAAATAATTATAAATTGATTCAAATATTTAAGTAAACAAATAAATTAATCTGATATTAAGTGATTCAACTATTCAAATAAATACACCAATTAACTTGATATCAAGTGATTCAAGTAAACGATTTAGCTAATAAACTAAATAACTATTAAACTAGTTAACTAATTATCAAGACTATTCAGCTAATTTTCATGTGTTAAAGATTTCAAATAAGTGACACCAACGAACTTTGAAGGCTTAATTCTGAAAAGAATAAAGTACTCTCATTATGTGTTTTTTATTTTGGAACTCTATAAGAAATCAATGATTCAAATATAAATTAATTACCATAACAAGCAACAATAACTTGAAATTAAGAAATAAATATCAAATACAATTTAATTACCAAACTCTTGAGTCTCTCTCAAATGATAAAATCTGATCTAGTATGTGGTATATTGATTTCAAGTAACTTATTACAATCCATCAAAAACACTATTTTTTCTACTCCACTCAAAGAGTTAAAGAAATCTCCCCACTAAAAATCAGAAACAATATTATGCAATTGCAAGTCACCGACTACAATATGCAATTGTAAGTCACCGACTAAAATATGAAATATGAAAATGACTACAGCCTACTAAAATCGCCGACTCTGAAATTACAAGATGCAAATTACCGACGATTGGATCATTTTAGAAGAAATCACCTACTATGTTCAGGAAAGACCAAAGAATTCTAGATTGGATGAGTTGTGGTTTGCTTTTGCGTTTCATCGTTTGCAAAGAACAAAAACGAAAGGGAGAAAGGAGAAACAATCAACAACGATGAGACCAATTATCTATGTTGTCTCTCCCGATGCCTCGATTTCTGATCCATAGCCAAATAGTTTGTTATGGCATTGATTTGGCTTTTCCTTTTCCCACTACGTGGTAATTAAGAAGCATACATCAATATATAATATATGGGCTTGCATGATGATCTTATCAAACTCTAGTATTCAAAGAATCGAATGTCAACTCTCAATATTTATCTATTTTCCACCGCAAAAGATGCAGACACATGTTAGTATGGTACTTGAACAATTTTGTTGATGGATACTATAGAGGCGAATTAAGAGGGATAGTGAGATACAATAGAGTTTTGTTGATGGATGGCCGGAAGAAACATGACTACGTTAAGCTATATCCAAGAGCATCAAATCAAATATATAATTATTTGAACAATTTTGGTTTATTATAAGAAGGTTTTTATAGAAAATTACAAGTTTACTTAGTTACGGAACTATTTCACATCTTCGCAACTGGCAGATGATAAATAAATTAAACCAATCCGTCCAAGAGAACTTATACATTTTCCATTTGTATCTGACATTGATTTGAAGGGTTATTGTAAGAAGTCTTAATTAGCTTGCTTTTTGGATGGAGAAACAATAATTCTTTATAAATTTTCATATGCACCATAATATATGTTGTTTCAACTAAAGATGGTAAAACGGGTGGATCAAATTCGGAACAAGTTCAGATCAAATCGGGTAATTTTTTGAAAAATAAGTATCAAATGGGCGGTTCGGTCAAAATGAGTTTGGATCAAAACACGCCGTTTAAAAAATTAACAATAAAAAACCTTAAAATAAAATGATCATAAAAACACTTTAAAAGCCTTACTAATTCATCTATTACTTGGATCATCCAATAATAATTTTTAATAATTATTTGTAATCTTTAATATATATTAAAAAAGGTTTTTGTGATATCATCATTCGTTTATAGATTTTATTTAACCAATCAAAACCCCTTACTTCTTAAATTGGTTTCGCATACGCTAATGATCGATCGACGTCACAATCCTTAATCCTAGAAAAGTGATTGGGCGTGGGTCCCTGATTTCATAATTTAACCCGATATCAAATTCCTTTCCTCCTTCAGCCCTCCTTCGTATCTTTAAAAGCAGACCTAAATCAACCTATGTTCGCTCAATCCTAAATTTCAGATGCGATTAAAGTGAACTGATTCTTTCATTTCAACTGTGTTGCTTGATGATATTCAATTTGAATCAATCTACGGGTTCGAAAGGTTTACTAACCTAGTAGACTCTTTTGTACATCTGTCATTAAAGAACCCACCCAACAATCCATCGCCGCACCACGTACTTTCACATATTCTCCTTCAACCTCACCCTCGGTTTTCCTACTCCCATTAAGTCTGCCATTTCCCTCTCTTATGTCCATCTTTTCTGTTTAGATATAGGGTATTTTTTATAATTTGTTTTCTTCTCCAATTCATTTTCAGTTTTTATATGTTTATTTAGATTTAGGCCGGTTTTCTTTATCTATTTGTGTTCGTGTATGTATTTGTTTGTTTTGGTTTGTATATGTGTATGAATATGTTTGTGTGTATTACAAGCACGAGTATTACAGAATCAAAGTCCAACTTTATTGCATTAAGTGGTTGCTACATATATATACGTTTCTCTGATCATCACCTATTATATATTGTTAGGGTTTAAGTGGATTTTAGTTCAGCATTAGAGATGACATCAGCTGCAATCAACTTCGTAATTAATGTTGTCTTCTTTAGACTTAATTTTGTTGTTTTAGATGTAAATTTGTTTGGTCAAAGTTAGCTTCTCTAGCTTTTAAGTCTTGTGATACTTCAAAAGGATTGAGCTCTTGAGCCTTGATCGAGCCTTGAGCTCTTGAGCCTTGCATGCATATACGTTCATATATAAGTCTCAAATCAGGAAAATTAGTGTTAAAAACAAGTGTAGAAAGTTTGTAACAGCTGGAGATCATAGATGTGGAACTCATGAGATCGATCTCATTTCAATTTGTATATGAAGCTGCTAGGCATCATATCTCAACAAAATGGTTGATAAAAATTAAAAAGGATTCGATCTCTACACAAAATTTATCAAATTTGTAGGTATGTCTCATTGACTTTGGTCTTTATTTTGACCGGCCTGTATAATATGTTGTAGCAAATCTTGAGTGACTGATTATCTGTGAAGTAACAAGAAAGAATGAGCTAGAGAAGGGGATGACAGTCAAGATGTTTCTTCATTTATTGTTTCGATTTACTGCAGTTTTGCTGCCTATGCATGTTGTCGTTGTTTGTCTTTAGAATGATGTTTGATTACAAGTAATTGTTATAACTTCAGATGGAAGTTCAATAACATGTCAACGTCTTCTAATCTCTAATCTCTATCTCTAATCTCTATCTCTAATCTCTAATCTCTAATCTCTATCTCTAATCTCTAATCTCTAATCTCTAATATATATATTAAAAGAAAATGAGTTATGATGTCATTATTTAAATTTTAGAATTACTTTCATCAATCATCCTCATTTATTTTCTTGAATGACTTATGAATGAGTTGTTCTCAAATACCATTTTTAGGTATTTAGTTTGTTAACACTTAAATATCATAAAAAAAATATTTATTTAAATCATTTAGTAGATATATCTACCTATTTTTGTAAACACATATACCAATTAAATTAAATTTTAAAAAATTCAAACTTGATTATATAGAGGTTATACAAATTTTTTGATGATGTTATGTATGAATTTCTTATTTCTAAAAGATTTACCCCTTTTAAGAAATTTTATATCCTTGTGTATGCTTTACAATTATTTTAATTACTATATATGTTAGTACTCTTTAACACCATATACATTTAAATTTTACTTTAGCAATCCCCATGTTTATACACGAGGTGTTAAACTAATATTAAAAATTTTATAAGTGTAAATACGTGTTAGTTGACTCGCCTACGTATATTTATCTTGTGACGATGATCTTATATATGAATTTCTTATTTCTAATACATTAACTTTCTTTTAAAAGATTTCAAATTATATGTATGTTTTATAATTGTTTTACTATACCTATTGGTAGTCCTATACACGATAAACATTTAAAATTTAAATTAATCATCTCCTTATTTATATACGTGATATTAAGCAAGTAAAATTTAAAAAACTAACTAACAATCAATCGGTAACCGGTCATCCAATGCAATTCAAAGATTAATTAATTAATTATTTTATTATTATTATTATATATAATATAATATATTCTAAAAAATAACTAAAAACGGGTTGTTAATCTATGATAAAATTAGAAAGAAAAGGAGATTTAACCTGTTCCCAATTTTCTTATCCAATTTTACCCTTTATAAATCGAAGGTCCAGCCCAAAAGGCCCAGACATTTCATTTAGTTGCCTAAATTAGTAATTTGACCTAAGCCTATTAGCTTAACCACATGGGTCAAATTTGCCATGTCTAGGTTGGACCACCACGTCAAATGATATCTTTGTCGACTCTGATTCTTTGGAGCTATCAGCTCGTGTAAGAAGGCCTTGTCGTGAGCAATTTGTATGATGATATATAGACTACCAATTTTAACGAAATTCCATAAATCTCGAGCTACCTCGCCGTGAAAGAATTAAATAGATGTTCTTGGTTTTCATGATCTTCCTCATAGATGGAGCACCAAGTAGAGTGGATGTCAAGGCTTATATATCTTGTTGAGATTTGATCTTCTTGTTAGTCTATCCAAAGAAGATCATGGTCTTTTTGCGACAAAAAAAGCATCGATTATTAGCATCCAAGGAGCAAACCAAATAAGGGTAAGACGTCTTTCGGAAAAAATAAAAAATTTAAGCGTAAGATTGATGTGAAGATTTCTAAGGCTTTCATATCATTGTCATTGGTAGTCTACACCCGACAATTCTTGATACAATGCAAAACGTGACGTGAGCCAAACACAAAGTTGGTCAATACAAACTTGACATGTAACTAAGATCTGTTAAAACGAGTCAACACGTAAATGACATGAAGTTGGTCATCACGAACTTTTAATGGAATAATTCAAAAGAAAATTAATTTAGTACACAGTTCAAGGTAAAGACTGTAAATACTTAGAACACACCTTTATTTATAGCGGAAGCTTGTTTACAAGAGTAGTATGATTGTTGTTCGTTCGAAGTCGTGATTTACAAAGAAAACACACAGGCCTTATATAGGCAAACAAAACACGAATATGCGGGGAATAAACCCAAGGATATGCTTGGGAATATTCGGGCCATTATTGTTATTACACAGTTGGCCGAGACTTATCATAATTATACATGTGATCAGGTAACGTCTTCTAGATGCGGGCCCTCCGCATGCAGGGGTAAAGTGGATCTGGACGGATGACTTTTGTTGCTTTTAAAAAGTGGTCATCGATTCCTGGGTCCACCAATAATTCATTTATGTCGTCATTGTACTCGTCAGCTTCTAGAAGTGTTCCATGGATCGGGCTTTGGTTGTAATGGGCCTTAGACTGGGTACCTCCACTGTTCACTCTTGAATTTCTTGAGATCTGATAGGATTTCCTTGGTTTTATTGTATTGGGCCAAGACTTCGGACCAAACGTCTAAGTACCAATTATCCTTTTCTCGTTTTCCATAGCAGATTTGGGCCTTGTAACGCATAATGGCTTGTAATTCTTCCATTGAGGATATAGCCCTATTGATTGTCCCGAGTTCCATTTGATGGGCTGAGGATACGAGAGCATTTCTCGTAAGGGTGTTAATTGGGACTGTGTTGGCCTGCCTCTGGATTCTTTTGTATTCCCCGCCGAGTTCTTTAACACAAATTGTTCTTGTAACCTCTGATGATACTGGTCTGAGATTAGGGCAAGATTCCTTAAGCAATTCTTCTCCTTCGCTGGTGAGGTACCATGCGAGTTTTGGTTGATTGCTGTCAGGGCTTCTTCCACGGTGGCTGCTGCCTTCAGGTTGTACATCGTCCTTTCTTTTGTACATTCTGCAATAAAACATGTTACTAACCTGAATAATTTATCTGCTAGCAGATTTTGTTTTCCATCAATATGTTCTATGTTAATTTTGACGCCGGTGCCGGTGATAGCATCTTGGAATCTTATCCATCGAACCCTTGATGCTTTGTTGCTATTGGTTTTCTAATAGAAACTATTTATGGCCTGGCAATCTGTTCTTAAAGTTATTTCTTCTTTGTTGACGTAATAAATCTTCATTTTTTCCAATGCGTTTAAGCATGCATTGATCTCAGCATCAATGGCGGATTGTGGTGTTGCAAACTTACCACTTGCATACGCGCAAATTTTTTCATCTCCTTTGGAGTCTCCCTTTTTCTTTTTCCATTTACAGACTCCTCCCCATCCTTCAGCACATCCATCTGTTTCAATAACAATATAAGCATCCTCAGGTGGAATTTGCAAGTCTGGTAGATTTTGGACCTCTTTCTTGATTCTTTGGATTAGCTCATAATCTGATGCCTTTATTCTTTTGTCTCCATGGGGGCTTGTTTTTGCGTATAGTGGTCCAACTAATACGCTAAGTCTTGGTATGTAATTTCTTGCATAGTTTAAAATACCAAAAAAGGATCTTAAGCCTGCCTTTTTTTTGAGTTTTTCTTCATCAAAATCTACAATCTTTTTGATGATGTGTTCTTGCGGCTTTATTCTGCTATTTCCAATGGTTGCGCCCAGAAATTGGATTTCAGGAGCCGCGATCTTCATTTTGGTTGGTGATAGCACCAATCCATTTTCCTGGCAGATTTTGAGCATTACATCCAAATGCTTTTTGTGAGCATTGGCATTTGTTGAATATACCAGTATATCGTCAATATATACTGCTATAAATTCCTCTGTTCCACGGAAACACTTATCCATCTTACGTTGGAAAATAGCTGGAGCATTCTTGAGTCCGAATGGCATGACCAGCCATTCATATAATCCTCCTGGTACCCAGAAGGCGGTCCAAGGTATTGACTCTTCGCTCATGGCTATTTGATGGAAGCCTGATTTTAAGTCAAACTTGGAGAAGATTTTGGCATTGCCGATTCTTTTAAGGAGTGTATTTATGCTTGGTAACGAGTACTAATCCTTGTGCGTGTTATCGTTGAGGGTGCGGTAATAAAATACCATTCGTTCCTTCCCTTTTGTCTCCTTGCCGGTTTTAGGATATATTACCGTTCCTGAATTTACCATCATTGCCATCGTTCTATGGCGGCTTGTGCTTGGGCGTATGACTCCTATTTTGAGCAGTGCGTCAACATGTTTTTTGAAAGATGCTTCCATTGCTGAGGTTATGTTCTTCAGAGGCTTATCTTGTATGGTAATATCAGGATTGATTACCTCGATTTTGCAGAGTTCCTTGTTCTTTTTCCAATGTAGGAGAGGATCTTCACCGATGTATCCTTGTTGCTTCAGCCATTCCAGCAAGGGTATGAACTCTTGGTGCAATTTAGAACTATCCTTCTTCGAGAAGCCCATATCATTCTGTAGTTCATGATACAGAAACTCATCGATTTCTAGCTCTTCTATAGCCATATTAGCTATTTTAGTCTGCGGTTTCGTTTGGACCCTTGTGATCTTCTTATAGAAGGTGATCTCATCTCCTTCTATGCGAATGCCTCCATTCATGGATCGAATAAATGTTGCTCCTATTAACATATCTATTCCATCCCCTGTTCTCATATCAAAGACGTATACCAGCGGTATACGGAACCTGTTGTCTTCGATTGAAAGGCTTCCTCCTTTCAGCTTGTGAGTTGCCTGTTGTCTGGAATTGACACCGTTCATGTATACCTCATATTTTAATTCTTCCATGGCTTCTTTTGGTACTACTTCTTTATTAATACAGCACGTCGTTGCTCCTGTATCAATAATTGCTTTGACACGGAATACTTTGAATCCTGGGATATTAATCTCAACTTGTACGTTGTACAGTTGGTTGCTAATCCTCTTTGTCTTTGTTACTTCTCCGGATGCTGATGTGGCTACTGTTTCCTCAATTAGAGCCTTGGAATGGTGCCATACAGGTGTGGGGTAATTTTCTTGTTGTTGCTTAAGGTCTTTTATTTCTTGCTTGAGACTGTTTACTTCTTCCGGGAGCCATTTACATTCTTTCATCATTGTCTCTTCTTTTGCCTCCCACTGTCATTGTACTCGTCAGCTTCTAGAAGCGTTCCATGGATCGGGCTTTGGTTGTAATGGGCCTTAGACTGGGTACCTCAACTGTTCACTCTTGAATTTCTTGAGATCTGATAGGATTTCCTTGGTTTTATTGTATTGGGCCAAGACTTCAGGCCAAACGTCTGAGTACCAATTATCCGTTCCTCGTTTTCCATAGCAGATTTGTGCCTTGTAACGCATAATGGCTTGTAATTCTTCCATTGAGGATATAGCCCTATTGATTGCCCCGAGTTCCATTTTTTGTTTGCCTATATAAGGCTTGTGTGTCTTCTTTGAAAATCACGACTTCGAATGAACAACGGCTATACTACTCTTGTAAACAAAGCTTCCGCTATAAATAAAGGTGTGTTTTAGTATTTACATTCTTTACCTTGAACTGTGTACTAAATTAAATTTCTGCCTTTCGATTTTGAATTGTTTTTGTTTTTGAATTATCTTTTATTTTTGGAAGCAACGGAACAACTGGAACCACCCGCAGTGGGATTCGTAAAACTTGTACAAGAATACAAAGGAGGTGTTGGTTCAACATTAGCAGCAGTAATCAAACAAAATAATTCATTACTGTATCTTGCAGTAAAGCAGAATCAAAGATTGACTGATATCCAGTCAAAATTAGAAAAGATCGCAGCAGAAGTTCGCGGCATAGCCAAACAAGAAGCTAAACCGATAGAGCTCGGTGACTTCATATCAGATTTATCCAAAAGGTTGGATAAACTCACCATATCGGAAAAAGTAAAGCCAAGGAATAAGCAAGGACCTATTTACGTTTTTAAAGATCCCAATCAAATTTTTAAAGAAGAATACGAAAGACAGTCCAAAGGAAAATGAGTCAATCAAGGCTTAATGTGACAAGAGGCTCAACCTCAGAAGCAAAGCTAACCTTACCAACACAAGAAGACCAGATCAGAGGGTATCGAAGGATGGCAAGAACAAGGCATAACCTTGCCCAAAATCTAAATCGCAGATGGAGACCAAGAGCCTACAACAGAACTCTTGAAACTGTCATAAACCCTGAAAGGCAGCTTGAAGTATCCAAACAGTAACGCGCTAGCCTAGTACCAGCAGAGGTATTATATACTAATAACAGGGATACCGTACAACATCTAGTGTACCAGCACTACTCTCAACAAGGTATACTATGCACAGATGAAAACTAAGTTAATAGCGGGAGCATTCTTGAGTCCGAATGGCATGACCAGTCATTCATATAATCCTCCTGGCACCTAGAAGGCGGTCCAAGGTATTGACTCTTCAGTCATGGCTATTTGATGGAAGCCTGATTTTAAGTCAAACTTGGAGAAAATTTTGGCATTGCCGATTCTTTTAAGGAGTGTATTTATGTCTGGGTACCGATCCTTGTGCGTGTTATCGTTGAGGGTGTGGTAGTTAAATACCATTCGTTCCTTCCCTTTTGTCTCCTTGCCGGTTTTAGGATCTAATACCGTTCCTGAATTTACCGTCATTGCCATCGTTCTATGGCGGCTTGTGCTTGGGCGTATGACTCCTATTTTGAGCAGTGCGTCAACATGTTTTTTGAAAGATGCTTCCATTGCTGAGGTTATGTTCTTCAGAGGCTTATCTTGTATGGTAATATCAGGATTGATTACCTCGATTTTGCAGAGTTCCTTGTTCTTTTTCCAATGTAGGAGAGGATCTTCACCGATGTATCCTTGTTGCTTCAGCCATTCCAGCAAGGGTATGAACTCTTGGTGCAATTTAGAACTATCCTTCTTCGAGAAGCCCATATCATTCTGTAGTTCATGATACAGAAACTCATCGATTTCTAGCTCTTCTATAGCCATATTAGCTATTTTAGTCTGCGGTTTCGTTTGGACCCTTGTGATCTTCTTATAGAAGGTGATCTCATCTCCTTCTATGCGAATGCCTCCATTCATGGATCGAATAAATGTTGCTCCTATTAACATATCTATTCCATCCCCTGTTCTCATATCAAAGACGTATACCAGCGGTATACGGAACCTGTTGTCTTCGATTGAAAGGCTTCCTCCTTTCAGCTTGTGAGTTGCCTGTTGTCTGGAATTGACACCGTTCATGTATACCTCATATTTTAATTCTTCCATGGCTTCTTTTGGTACTACTTCTTTATTAATACAGCACGTCGTTGCTCCTGTATCAATAATTGCTTTGACACGGAATACTTTGAATCCTGGGATATTAATCTCAACTTGTACGTTGTACAGTTGGTTGCTAATCCTCTTTGTCTTTGTTACTTCTCCGGATGCTGATGTGGCTACTGTTTCCTCAATTAGAGCCTTGGAATGGTGCCATACAGGTGTGGGGTAATTTTCTTGTTGTTGCTT
>JAUEJL010115979.1:0-12173 GCA_032274825.1 Drosophyllum lusitanicum | reverse complement strand
CATTATACCCTTTTTTGTTACAAATTGAAATTTATAATCCTTTCTCGGCCAAAAAAAATTGGACGTTACCTTTATTGACAATTCTCGATATTTAGATTACCTATCTCGGCAATTTTCTCTTATTTTATTGTGTATCTAAATTGCTATGAAAAATACATGAAGTGAGCATAGTCCTCAAATTTTAACTAACTTGGATCTAAATTGCTATGAAAAATATTTATAGGCAGCTATAAATATTTTATAGTAAAGAAAGTGAACTCTTACCATTTTTTCTTCTCAAATGAACTTGTAGTAATCACATAGAATTATCAACTCTTTGCTTGAATCTACTCATTTTTGTTATTTATAATGTTAAAAGCTCAGAAGTCAAATATGTAACCATTATGGGTCAACAAAATGAGGAATTCATACCTAATTCTTGATTTTCCCAACAGCACCATTTTGGCATTTCTCTGTTGTGTGTACCATAATTCTTGATTTACTCAAAAGCATGAGGAATTCATACCTAATAGGAATTTGAATATTATTCTGTTTGACCCATCTTTCTATTGTTATGAATTGAAGCCCTTTTGACTTTTCAAGTCAAAGCTGTTGGTTTTCAAATTCAACACACCAGTTTCTCTACTGTTTCTAACTATAAATCTTGATTTCAGCATTTCAATCTTATTTCTCTAAAGTACAAGGAATCTTCTTACCAAGTGTAAATTTGACACCTTTTGACTTATGTTTCTATTAATATAATTCAAAGGTATTGTGATTTCACCAAGCTGTGTTCTTCCATTAACCGAAGAGAATGTGGAGAAGGTATTGGATGAGGTTCGGCCTGGACTTATGGCTGATGGAGGAAACGTTGCCTTACATGAAATTGATGGTCTTGTTGTTGTGTTAAAACTTCAAGGAGCGTGTGGATCCTGTCCAAGCTCCACAATGACATTAAAGATGGGAATCGAGACTCGATTGAGAGATAAAATTCCAGAAATTATGGATGTCGAGCAAATCCTTGATACGGAAACCGGGCTTGAGTTGAATGAGGAGAATGTTGAAAAGGTATTTAGATATAATCTTGATTTAATTTTTGAATATTCATATTTGCCTACCATGTAAATTATAGGGGCCAAATAATATGGCATTTGGCAAGTACTAGGTTGACCTCAAAAGTCAGACTTAGTACAAACCAGGGTCAAGTTAAATGAGTAGAATTTTGAAGAGGTATGCATACAATCTTAAATATCAAAGCCTTGTAAAACTCCCAATTTCTGTCAGAAAGGTGCTTGTTGACTTCCATAGGACATAAAAGTAAAGTCAACTCCAAAACTTCATATGAATTCTTTAGGATCTCATTAAAAATCTTGGTAAACAATGAGAATATATATATATAGTAGAATTTTTTAATTATATTTTGATTACTGGAACAGCATAATAGCATATATCCATGTCAAATATGACATTTTACAAGTATAATGTTGACTCCAAAGGTCAACCCTTAGTAAATTGACTCTTTACATTACACTGCAGATTCTTGCAGAGATTAGGCCATACTTGGTTGGCACAGGTGGTGGGATTCTTGAGTTTGTTGAAATCAAGGACTACGCCGTTACAGTCCGGCTTAGTGGCCCTGCAGCCGCGGTGATGACAGTTCGGGTTGCATTGACACAGAAACTAAGAGAAAAAATACCCGTTATTGCAGCCGTTCAGTTAATTGAGTAACAAAGACCGTGTAAAAACGCCTATTTTTTCCGTTGTAATTTTGACAAAGGAGAGTTCTATGATAGTTACTATTTTTTAGATACTTCTTATGTATACTCAAATTCACCTTTAAATGATATTTGCACCACTTTCATAAGTCATACAATAATAAGATGATTATGAGAGTATTAGGACTTGCTAATAACAAGATATAGCAGTTAATGCAAATGTTACAAGATGATAATATATAAAGTTGTTGTGTACTGTCACTTTTATTGTGTAAGGATCACCTCCCTTTGAATAAAGATATCTTATAAGGATTATACCCAAGAATTAGAACTAATCTATAGTGTTATGTCAATTCCCATAATCAAGATTGATTAAAAGAATTGAGCTATTTGTTAGAGACTGAGTTTGTTTTTCAGGGTAATGTGAATCAAATATTTGGATAAAGATAATCACTGGATTGTGTTGAAGTACACTCTTCAAAATCAATAATTCATACCTTACTGAAAGTGACATATTGTAAAAAGATAACTATTTGCCGTCGCAGTATTGCGCGGGTACGATACTAGTCTTGTATAATACGCCCAAAAAAGAAGCTTAAATAAGTGACAAGCAGCTACAATCGTGAAGTCAACTCACAAAGTAAGCTTGGAGACTCGACTAAAACTAAGGAATTGGAATAGCACTCAACTTAGACAAAGGCATGACACCCAGCTCATGCAAATGATAGCATCTTATGCATATCATTTTAATATTTCCTATTTAGATTTACGGGCGTATACCGAACCCCGTAAGGACCCTAATCCCTTTGACCCCTGCCACTGATAGGCTATAGCGGGCCCATCACAAGAGGTGTTGCCCCTTGGATCCTAGGTTGACCCCTATTGATTTGGGTTTACGAGTTTAATAAGACTTGAACAAAAGTGTACCATGCAACACTTCACTCATTAGTAAGTTTAACTAAAATCTCTAGAGTTACACAAAAATCACCAACATTAATTACTTAGAATTCTCCAAGAAGGATTGACAGCAATTGTTGAACGAACTATATTATTTTTATTGTTATTGTTATTACAAGTCATGATTCACCATACCATGAGAGAAAAACATGCCAATACTTTGTTGTTTACACAATTCTTACATCTGAGCTGAATTCAAATACTTTATCATGTCATCATGCTACTTGAAAGTAACAATTCAATCAACTTTATCTTGGATGGTTGATTCAACCTAGCATTATCAATCATTTCTAATCTTTTGAGATATTTCAAAACTTTCTCAACAACAAAATATTCCTCAACTTTATCTTTGTAGGTTGATTCAACTATCCTTTCGATCATTTGTTTGGCTATATAAAAACAAAATACGTGCCAAGTTGAGTTCATTATATAGGACACTAATGATCCGTAGTACTAATATCATCTAAGTTAGATGATATGACGCTCATAAACAACTTAAATAGAGGATAGTTTCGATATTTACAGCATCTGCTCATTTTAACAGTCTGTAAATACATCACTAACTTAGGTAACACCACTTTTACTTATTGCAAGTCTACCCACACATACACTTTATATACACAAGTTTAATTTTATACACACAAGTTTAATTGAAGTAAACCAATATATTTTCGAGGACATGAAGAAAGAGAATTAATAGATTCCACGTGTTATTGTATGATGAGAAAATCCAGTTTTCCTTTTTCTATTTATGTCTCGGCACAGTTACAGAAGCTAAACGTAAAGCGAAATAGCTTCTATGATACAAGGATATCTCATAGAGATGAGGTCTATTCAGATGTTAGCTTTTATGTTCTGTCTTTATCAACTTGCTCACAAGTTTGTATACTTTTTAGATTCCACAACAATGCACCTGCTAAAAGTCTTAGTTTTAAACATCTGTCGGGTAAGACTTCGGTGGTCTACCGACTTTAAACTCTTTGCAAAGTGATAGCTTCATCATCAAAAGACACATTGTAATTTCATTTTGGTAACAGTAACACACAAATAATAGTAACAATCAACCCTCTAAGGCTAAACTCTATCCATCATAAGTTTTTGACCTCGATCACCAATCCAACTTCATTTTGTTCTGAACAAAATTTGGTTAACCCGCTCTCACCTCGGACCAACAAAACAGTAGTTTTGTATATTAGCTTAAATTTTCAAGTTTTCTACAGCTGCAATTCAATAACTTTGTTAGTTTCTCAAATACAATTACACAAAACGAATGTGCATAAATCATCATTAAACAAACAAAATGGGAATTGTATTTTGTACCTTTGACTGGTGGTTCATCCTGTGGTTTCATGGCTGGGAAAAGTAGAACTTCCTGTTGCAAAAGAGATTTGATACGTGTTTGCTAAATATAATGCACAGAAATTGAGGTAAAAGGAGAATATTGTATTAAACGGGGTAAACTGAAGTACAAAAGAAATCAGAAAGGTATTTCCATGGAGGAAAACCCTCTGCCCAAGCCTGACAGCCGTAACAAACTTTAAGGGTACAAAACGTATGACCTCCTCTTGCATCATCTATCTTATTTATAGATCTCTTCTACCATAAGGATACTCACGTGACTAGACATGTGCTCCCTTCCCTTTCTTTCTTTTATAAACTAACCAAATGCTGGGCCCAACGGACTGATCCAATACATCAGGACCCATAGAACATTCCTTATCAAGATTAATACAGTTAATGCAGGAGAAACATTCTGTTTTTTGTTTTCAGTTTTTCTGTGAAAATAAGAGTTTTCGTTTTCTAAGAAAAATGGAAAACAAGTTTGGATGAAGTTTTTGTTTTCATGTTCCAGAGAAAAATGGAAAACATGTTTGGTTAAGGTGTTTTCTTAGAAAAGTTGTTTGGAAAAGTGGGGGGTTTGAAAAAATCTGGAAAAATAGGAAAAAATGGAAAAGTGAGGTAGTTTTTTGTTTTCTTAGAAAAATGTACAAGTAAACAAGTTCTCTAGTTTTCCAATTTTCTTGGAAAAACTTTCTGAAAACATAGAGGATTTTTCTGAAAACTTTCTGGAAGTGAACACAGCCTTAATGCTCCAAAACGATAAATGATACCCAAAAATAAAGGTTGTGATTGCACATTTCCAACCTCTACTCCTCTAGTGTCTAGCTATATTGAGCAATTACGCGAAACATAATATAGTTTAGTATGTTGCTAAAAGGATATCACTAGTATTGATCACTGCTATAGTATGTTACTGGAATCGGTAAAACATCGAATATTTGAGATTTCAAGCAATTAATCGTAATATAATACGGTTATAATGATACGACACGTTAATAACTAAATAAATTTTGAAAAACCACGTGTCTGTAGGCCAATCCAAACCCACAAGAAAAATACTATCCGTACATTTTACCACGCCTACCCAAAACATTCCTAACAAAGAAAAACTGAGAAATAAAAAAAGCACAAACCTTGATGTTCTGTGAATCGGTGAGCAACATCGCAAGCCTATCAATACCTAAACCCCAACCACCGGTTGGTGGTAGACCGTATTCGAGAGCAGTACAGAACGTCTCATCCAAAGCCATTGCTTCATCGTCCCCTGATTGTCGATCCTAAAATGTTCAAAATTGATAGACTAGATCAGAGAATATATACCGTTTTTGATATTCACACACTCTTATTAATGGAACATGTGGTACCTTTAGTTGATCTGCAAATCGCTGTCGTTGTACCACCGGATCATTGAGTTCGGTGTATGCATTAGCAAGCTGAGGGAATGAAAAATGTAACACAGTTATCAGATCTATCACAATGACTACAGATCATGAATCCAAATTTATTTTATTAAACAGATCAAATGGGTAAAATTAATTATTTAATTTTAAACTAATAAGAAAACGGGTAGAAAATTACCTGAAAGTGCGTTGTTTATCAAATAAAGTGTGAAACATCTTAAATCACTTTATTAAAAAGATATATCATAATAATAACAAGATCAAATGGTTAGAGATGTTAAAGCATGCATACCTCATGCTTGTTGATAAACAATTCAAAACGTTCAGTCAACCCTGGTTTGGATCGATGCCATTTCGCAAGTGGACTCATTATCTCAGGATGATTAATTATAAAAGCAGGATTAACACACGTCTCCTCCAGAAAGTGTCCCACAAGCTGCATGAAACAATATTATAAATATATAATGTCATTATAAAAGAATAAGAATATGATATTTTCATTAATTTGATACAAGAAACCATCAACAAGAACAATGTTGAATGCACAGCTTTGCATCAGTGTTGTAAAACTCAGCCTAGGCGGCCGAGTACTCGGCGAGTACTCACTAGGCGGAGCTCAACCTTGGCGAATTCCATGTACTCGGACTGGAAAATCGGACTCGGTCAAACTCGGCCAAACTCGGTCAACTCGGAGCTAGGCGACTGGGCAAACTCGGTCAACTCGGAGCTAGGCGGCGGTCAAACTTGGTCTAACTCAGTCAACCTCGGTCAAACTCGGTCAACAGTTGCTTTTGTTGCTTTTGAGTTTGTGTTTGAACTAGTATTTTAAGTCTTTAACAATTTTATTAGTGTTTCTAAACACATGTTTTGGGTCTATGAACAATTATGTTTATATTTGAGTTTTTATTAACATGTAGTTTATATAATTTTAAAATTTAAGTATAAAAAATTCCAATCCGAGTACTCCCCGCCTAGACCGAGTACTCGCTACTCCCCGCCTACCGCCCGGCTCCCGCCTAGTGAGTTATGCAACCATGCTTTGCTTGTTAAAAAATGTAAAACTATTACATAAAGAAGGGAATATTACTTTATCTAACAAACGTGCTGTTGTTTGAGGTGGGGGACATTTGATATCAAACTTAGCGCATGCATCAGCAAGATAATTTCTGGCTTCATCACCGGCAAGGTCTTTCGGAATGTTAAGATTTGCTATTTTCTCCAACTCCCCAATCATATCAATCCTTCTGAAAATATTAAAATCGAGTTAGTAAAAATAATTGTAGACAAAAGTAAAACCTAGCAAATAAAAATAAATTTTTACGATTAGTAAACAAATGACCTGAAAGGAGGACTGAAATCGATTTCAATAGGGTCGTTATCCAACCCATTTGCATGATATTTAATCTTGTAACCACCTGTCAGCTCCTTTACCATGCCTGATTTATCATTGGGTTAGTGAACACAAGTATATATGTTTGAAATAAACACACGCTCAGAATGTAACTTTAAAGCATAACACCTCCTAAATCGTTAAAATTTAAAAAACAAATTGTTATATAATTATTTTTGTGAACATATTAGACCCCATAACTGTTTAAAGAAAAAATAAGATATACATGGAGAGAGTGTTTTAACTTTTAAGTCAACCCAACCCGACTAGTTACCATGCAAAAAGACAACCTGTTTTCAATGCGTATCGACGTTCAAATGCTTACCACTCAACATTTGTTCAGTTAGTTCCATCAAGTCATTGTAATCTGCAAAGGCCATATAAAATTCACACGTTGTGAATTCAGGATTGTGTGTCAAATCAATCCCCTCGTTCCTGAATTGTTTTCCTATTTCATAAACACGCTCTAATCCACCAACAACAAGCTCTTTCAGGTAAAGTTCGGGAGCAATGCGCATATAAAGGGTCATGTTTAAGTCGTTGTGGTGTGTCACGAATGGACGTGCAGCTGCTCCACCAGCAATCATGTTCATCATTGGAGTTTCAACCTGTAATAAAAATAATTAGCTATTGAAAAATATTCCAAAAACAATAATTATTAGTTAATTGGTTTACCTCCAAAAAGTCAAGATTGTCAAGAAAACGTCTAACATAAGAAACAATCTTTGCACGGGTCTTGAATATATGTCTGACTTCTGAGTTTAACATTAGATCCAGATATCGTTGACGATATCGTGTTTCCTACCAGAAAGAATTGCATCAATCAAGATTGTTCAGGACTGGGTCGGTAAGAAACAATAATTGCATCAATTTATTGGAGACAAATACGTACTGAACCAAAACCGGGAAATTACAAACTTGAGGTTCTATATCTATGGTTAAAAAAATACAAACATAAAACATCATTTCATGTTTGAAACATAAATATTTCGCAATAGTAGTTAATATCGAATACCTGGTCTTTTAATATATATGCGTCTGGATTTCTACCAGTTCCTGGAGTCCAAGCATCAATTTTCTGTCGATCAAAGAGGAATTTAAAGTCAGTAAAGAACGCAAACTGCATTGTAAAATGCAATGTAACAATTTTCACCTTCACATTGGGATTTTCTGCAGCCGCTGCACTTTTTTGCCTTGGCATCATATGAAGACAATGTGATAAAACTGTGAATGATTTTGGGAAAATGCTCAGCTCTCCCCTTTTGCTTTTTCCTGCAATAAAGAAAAATAAAGATAATATCAACTACTGAAAAGTAGGAGCAAACACGCATCTAATATAAATGGCAAAAATACACATTCCATCAACATAAAAAACAATACTTCATCTCCCATTCTATCTCACAAACCTTAATAAAATAAACAAAGCTTCAAGAATGAAAAAATGAAGATGAAATTACACACCTGGAAAGCCAACAATACCAACAATATCTCCACGTTTCACACCAGAATGGTACCTGGAGAATTCAGCTTCGTCCAAATCAGATCTCCTGCAAAAAAAATGTACTTTAGTAAGTGTATAGTTTCTGCACTTTATAAGTAATACGAAATACTGAATCAAAAAACTTCTTTTAAATTATAAATGGATATGCAGAGCTAAAAAATGGTGTAGAGTTAAGGCATCTCAAATCAATTATTTATTGTATACATTGGGTATGGTTGCACAGACACGTCACCCACTTCTTGTCCATTTTTCCGAGGTTTATAAATAGTTAATCCATAAAATATGATTAAAAGCAACATTATCAAAATAAATTAAACGATTTAGGATGTTGCAAGCATCTGAATACACTATACATGAATTTTGAACACGTATTGAACTGTTTTCATACAAGAGGGTCAATATTGCAAACTCTAATATACCCCAAATTAGGTAGGTAGGTAGTTACCTTGCATCAGCCATTACTTGCACTTTTCCACCAGAACCATGCAAATCATAAAAGAACAACTTTGATGAAGAAGATCGTTTGTTCATCAGTCTCCCTGACAAGAGTGCAATTATCAACATTTAAAATAAAAAAGAAAAAGTATTTATGAGGTCATGTACCAAACTATACTCACCGGCCAATGATACTTGAACATCCTCAAGATGGTCCCCACTGTTTAAGCTTTCATACTTCTCAATATATTCAAGAATGGACATTGAGACATGAAATTTGTGAGGATACGGATTCATTCCTGCTGCTTTTTGAGCAGCAAGTGTTTTCTGCCGATTGTCAAAATATTGCTGCAACCAGAAAAGAAATATTTATGAAGATGAAGTATGAAATATGATTTTAAAACAAGTTTATATTAGTAGTTATGATGTTGATTATTTTACTGATCCCTGAATAACTGAAGAGTAAAGAAATTTATTTTGCCTAGAATCAAAGTTACTAATGATTTCACATGAGATAGAACAACAATTCTCTCAATCAAATATAGTTTATTTTCACTGATCAATGCATGAAGGCTTTCACCAGTACTATCACTATAAACATCCGGTATTAACGTACCCGATGGAGCATCAAAGGAGAGAGAAACGAGATAGCAATAAAGGTGTACTAAAACAATTCATTTTCTTACAATTAAATATTAATTAAAAAAATTCAGAATTACAATGTTGTAAATCACCAAGCAGAGACCTGTAGACACTAATGATTAACTCAACTAAACCTTTGCAGTTTTCAACAGACAAATTATGACACTTTCTAAATCTTTAAGCAACATCCAAGTAAAGAAGATATTAGCCCATTAACCTCAGAACACGACTGTAATGTAGATAATCAAGAGAAGAATTATACCGTTGGATCCATGTCTTCATCATCAGCAGCAGACTGCTTCTGGGCCGTTGATTTCGGCATGGCAGCAGCCTGATAAAAAAAAGCAAAATACTGCGATGATACTCAAGTCTTAAATTGATAAGCAATCACAATATCTAGCATTATTTGATATTTTAATTTCTAGCTTCAAACAATGAACTATTGTAGAACAAACTAACGAAATCGATATGGTCCCTATTGTTGTTATATAAACACATTAAGACTAATGTACTTATTATCTCTTGGCAAGTACACAGCCACTTCCATTATGTATTACTGCAGCATTAAGAAACATAGTCCCATGTACTTGATAGAAAAGAAAGAGAACTGCACTTCCCAGGACGACCAACACAGACATGTAATTGAAACTAACCCTCTAACCAAGCTTACACCAAAACATATTTTCCTACACTACTATGGTACAGCAGTAGAAAATTACTTTGAAATCATAAATTGCATTAACAAAATAAAATTTCAAACAGGGTTGCATTGATCATGAGTAAATTAGCAAAAGAAGAGATACTGAACACCGAAATTCATAAGGTCAAGCAACTAAAATTCCTTTTTTCTCATATAAAACAAGAAAATGTACCCCTTTTTCTCCTTCCATCTCTTAATTAGCTTTAAGATTAATCTATTATCCACATTAATCAAGCATTCAGATAGTGCTCTAAATGCTTATTAAAACAAAACCCTTAATTCCAGAATTTGAGACGAACTTGGCGATTTTAATTATAACAAAAACTTCAAATTATATAATGCGAATGTAGATTACATTAATACGCCATAAGACATAATCACATCAATATCAGTCAGCAATTTTGAAGTAAATCAAGCGTAATTCACCTTTTTCTCCTTCTCCTCTTCCTTGCGACGCCTCTCTTCCTCCTTTTGCTTGTTCTTCAGCTCCTTCTTGCGAGCACTTAATGAAAAAAGAAACGAAGAAATTAGTAAACCCTATCTTTATCATATAACAGTACATGTTTGCAGCGAATATGAAAACTCACTTCTTGCTAAGAGCTTCTGCTTCGGCCGGAGCAGAGGCAGAGTTGTCGAGAGAGACGTTAACCACCGGGTCCGCCATTAACGATGAGGAAGAAAAGTAATGGCGTTAGGGTTTTTGGGAATAGCGGCGGAGAAGAGTGTTTGTATGGTGGCAGGGTAGATTTAGGGTAGTAGTGTGAAAATGAAAGGATAGAATGGGAAATTTATGAAGGCGGGTAGGGTTATAAACGTCTAATCGTTGTTTGATTCGTCAAGTCACTTCCGTCGTGGAGCACAAGGAAACACGATACTTGAGAAGCACGTAGTCAAATCTTCTATGAAAAATGATATACCATTTTATTTTTTCCACCTATTTTATCCTCTTACAATTAACATAAGATGATACGTGGACTATACTAATTTTCTTTTTTTATCTTTCTTTTATTGATTTTGACATTTGTGTTATCTTGTGAATATGAGAAAAAAGTAGAAGGATATATCACCTCTCATCTTCTATATAACGTGTATATTCTTATACAAAATGTTCGGATTTAGAAAAGTGTCAAAATTAATAGAAAAGATGAAAAAAGAAGTACTAGAGAATTCCACATATTATTTTGTAATAAGTAAAGAGCATGAGCAAATTGAGCATCCATCCTCCTATTTTCCCTTGTTACATCAACGTCATATTATTTTTTCTGTCATCCCCCTTATCCTACTAACCTCACATCCATCTCCCTTCATCCTACTAACCTCACATCCATCCCTCTCAACTATTCTATATTTTTTAAGAAAAAAATTATAAATGTAGAGAGAGGAGAGAGATAGAGAAAAGAAGAGAGAGAGAAAGAGACTCACTTAAAGTGAGTGAGAACCTGCTCAAGGGACTCACTTAGACCATATGCATACCCCTTGTCACATTAGCGTCACATCATTTTCCCTATATTCCCCTTCATCCCACTAACCTCACATCCATCCCCTTAACCATTCTCTATTTAAAAAATACAAAATAACATAGAAAGAGAGAGATAGAGAGAGAAGGAGGATTATCGGCGTGAGTTTGAACCCCCTTAAACACTCACTTTAGATTTAAGGGGGTGGGGTGATGGAGCATTATCAAAATGACTGTCTCAAGCTCCATCCCGCGGTATGGATGCGCAACCTTAGAGTGAATGGGGTGGGGCGATGGTATGAAGAAGCCTCATGCTCCATTCAGCTAGATGGATGCGTAAGGTCTAATAAGATGAAGTAGGAGACTATAATAGAAATAAATAGAATTTTTCTATAAGGGTGATGATTTGTGAAACTAAAGTACAGAAGTCCCCGTGCCCCAAACCAATCATCTTAGGTCTAAGCACAACCAATCAAGCTTACTCATGACATGGCTCCATGGAGAAGGTGTTGGAGTATGCCCGCTGACACGAACGAGTTAATGGCACTACTGATGAGGTATAGGCCTATTGGGTCACACACCAAGTATTGATTCCGGCAACACGATCAAGCAAATAGAGAGAAAAGGCCAAAATGGGCTTTGGCGGGGTGAGGCACG
>JAUEJL010115968.1:0-12174 GCA_032274825.1 Drosophyllum lusitanicum | reverse complement strand
CGTATTTGCTTCTTGACACTTTAATGCTACACTAGCTTTACTAGTATTCACATTATTAGTTCCAATATATTGCTTAAGTTTCCCTTATCAGGGCATCCTTAACTCTCTCGAGTCATCCAAACGGGTCATCATCATCAAAGTCTTTTATACTCGCAAGTGTAACGCTCAATTGGTGATATCACTCTGGAATGAGTGGTATTAAAGGGTGAAGTCTTGGGTTCAATTCTCACCAACAACCTACTCTGGGAATGAACCAGAGGAAAGAGTTGGGGTGTATTGGGCTGCAGACTTGACACGCCGGAGTTGATAGCGCCGGGGATGAACCGGTAGACGTCAGCCGGGTGTTATAAAAAAGTAAGCTATCGAAAGATGAACGACATTACAATAGAGATAAATATTATCAGTAAGGTATTTAATACAGTTATTGGATTCCGGTAAATATTTTTGGATCTTGACAGATACAATTTTCCAATTATACGGATATAAATATGGTTACAATTATAAAAATACAAAAACAGTTATTATATAGACACAATTACAATTGTACAAATACTGATACTATTATTATACAGATACCATACGGAATGTATTAAAAGAATAAAATTTAACCAAAGAAATACTATTTACACACTTATTTCAAGTTGCTCGCTGTGCTTTATAACTAATATTAGTTAACATGGTATGATTGATTAGTGAACCTAAATAAAATTCTTCGTGAATGTGCTCAAAGTCTTTAACTTTTTATATTTTAAATATTTAAATATTATTCCCCAGTATCTTATTAAATATCTTTAAATTTATATATTTGGTTTTAAAATTTAATTTATTTTTATATTTTATGCTTCAAAAGTTTGTTTTTAAATAAAAAGTACACATATTATGTTGAAAAAGTTATACGACCGATCTAGCTAGTTCTTACACGGTTAGATCGTGCGTTGTACCTCACTCGATGATATTGGGTGCATCGAGTAGGCTCAGAAAACCAAAACGTGTACATCGGATACGGCAATTGGGTAGTGCTTTCGGGCACTGATACTCAATCGAGAAGCAACTCCCACACCCCAACCCCCCTCTCCAGCGTCCAATTTGTTAATATAATAATTTAAAAAAATGAAAAAAGTTTAGGTAAAAATAGAAAAGGTATGGCACTTAATTCGCGTAAGGAGAAGCAAATAGAGGAGTGAATATCGTGACGCTGATGTTACAATGGGTAAAAAAAAAAAAATGGTATAACTTATGGTGTTAAGTATACTAGCTATTGAAACAAGCTGAGGGAATTAAAAAAACACTTTTTTTAAACAACTTTAACCACTTTTTTCAACACTAAAGATTCAATAAACACCATTTCAACATCGTTAGAAGTCACAATTTCACTCTCAAATTATCAACGAAACGCCGCCACTAAACCGTCACGCCACCTTCAAGTGAGGATCAACGTCCACCCTTCCAACGCCTTGCTCCGCCACCTTCGCCACCTCCACCTCCCCAACAACCACCCCTTCTTCTTCCCTCGCCACCTTCTCCTCCTCCTCCTCGTCTACATAATTCGGATCCTTCTCATCCACCGCCGCCGGAGCAGGATCCAGCTCGTCGGAAACAATCCCACCTGGACCATCCCACGTGTACTTCCCACCACGGCCGCCTTTTGACTGTTTCTCGAGCGGAACTCCGTCACGTGGGTGGCGGTCAAGGCGGTGCAACCCTTTATCTATAAGCTTCTTCTCTATGTGTTTTAGGGTGTCTGGGTTGTGAGTTTGCACCTCCATCTTTTCCACTCGCTTCCGGCCTTCTTCGTCGGCGCTTACAGCTCGAAACGTCACCGTTTCTTGCTTGTCGTCTATCTGTTTCGCTTTCTGCATGTTGTACTGCTGCTGAAGTGTTTAAAACGACGTCGAACTTAGGTGGATGAACCAATAATGATGAGTAGCCGGATGTACGCTGGGTTTTTATAGCGTGCGGAGGAGAGCGTGAGAAGATCCTAGAGTAATCGGAGGTGGCACCAGAATGGTCTTCTACACATGAGGTTATTCGGCACGTGTCGGTCTTACCGTTGTCTTCCACAGGATAATACTAATAAATCTTTTTTTCTTTTTTTTTTATTTCAGACCAACTTTCTGGATAATTTCCACTATTATTATATTTAGTATTATTATCAACGTTTTCTTTATTATTGTTATTATTTTTATATTTACTATCTTTATTATATTTATTTAATTATAGGTTAAAGTTGCGTAACATCTATAGCGTTCTGTTAGTATTATATTATGTTACATAAACTTTTTTTGTTATATATACATGCCTCCTATTAGGCCAAGTGTATCGCCTCTCCCGAAGCATTCGGGTTAGCCTTCGGGTAGCTTTGGGACACCACTACGTCCCCTCTTTTGGGTCTGGCTTCGGTTTTTCCAATCCAAGCAGCCTGATGCCATTCTTATTTTTTTCATTTTTCATTTTTGGTTTTGTAAAAGATACTGAGATAGTAAGCTATGAGAAAGAAAATATTTGGGTTGTTTGAGTTAAGTTATACTTGAGTTTCAAGTAAGAGAGAGAAAAAATCGAAGAAAAAAATAATGTAACATTCGAGTTGAGAAAGATGAGTGCTACTCATGGTCTTGAACTTACAAAAAACGGGTTATTATGTTCTTAACCTGCAACTTTAACTCCTTGCATTTTATTCGCGGTTGGAATGCAATATGTACGTGGAACTCTTTTTATTTAAACTCCTTTGCATTTTATTCATTTTTAAGAACACAAAGAGCTTCAACTTAATTTACAAGTGATTTACAGTTTTGATAATGGTTATAGACTTATAGTGCAATATTTATAACAATGCATTTTATCCATTCAGGGTTATTCAGGGTTGATGGCTAGTGGTTTCTTTATATGTTACTTTATTTTTCGGTCATGCTTAGGTGTTTATTGTATATTTATCTTTACCAATTAACTGACAGATTATCTTTTTCAGACTGATCAGGATCGAGAATTTTAGCTATGATTTTGTAGTATTCTCCGATGAGATTGATCGGTCTATATTCACTTAAGGTTAACGGGGTCTCTGTTTGCGGAATCAATGTAATAAAAGATGAGTTGCATCCTTTTGAAATTGAAGCCTCCTTCCATAACCAACTTAAAGCCTTTAACAAATCCGATTTTATAAGGTGCTAGAAATGTTTAAAGAACCTAAAAGTAAACCCGTCCGGTCCCGGTGATTTTGAAATTCCACAGTTCTTTATTGCCGACCACACTTCCATTTCTGTGAATTCCTTCTCAAGCTCTTGTCTTTCATGATCTGTAATTCTCTTGAAACACCCACCGCTCAATTTTACTGTAGTAGGGTATGATCGATTGTAAAAATTCTCTAAGTATTTTGCCGCCTCTACTTTTACCATCTCAGGGTCTTCAATTCACCGTCATTGACAGTAACACCCGCCATATTGTTCCTTCTCACTTTTCTTTTTACCGAAGCTTAAAAGAACTTTGTGAATTCGTCACCCTCTACCCACCATCTTACTTTAACTTTCTGTTTCAGAATTTCTTTCTTCCATTTGTCTTTCTCTAACCATTCTATCCTTTTGTTTTCCCATTTTTCTCTATCTTCTAAGTCAAGCCCACCACTTTCACCCTTCTTTTCAAAGTCTTCAGATAACTCTTCAGTCAATTTAACATTTTTTAGCTTCTCAAGGAAAATACAGTCTGGTTTCTTTGATGTAACTTCCATCAACCAAGCTTTTTTACCGTATCGTCGCATGTTCTTTCATCAAGCCAAAAGTTGAAAACTTGAATGGCTTCGGGCCGGAATCCACAAACAAATTAAAAAGAACAATCGTCGGATGGTGGTCGGAGTACTTTCTTTCTAAAGCTTTACGTTGAACCAAACCCCACATTTCTACAAAGCCTTCCGATGCTAAGAATCGATCCAGTTTACTAAATTTTAGATCTTGTGAACACACTCTTGTAAACTTTTTGTTTCAATTCCCATATGTATGTCTATCAAGTTGTTATCATCGATGAAAAAGTTGAATCTCCTCACATTTGTAACTTCCCAGGTCTTCCACTTTATCTATTTCATTATTGATGCAAAACTCATTATTGGGCCTGTCTGAATAATTGTATAGCATCCTTGGACCTTGGTTTTTTGATTGGGCCTTAAGTGTGAAGATTTAATGTGCTCAAAATCATTTTTTGTATTATTTAGCCCAATATCCATAGCCACCATTAGAGGTGAACAAATGGGACTAGTTTGACCGGTCCGACGAAGACCGTCAAGACCGGACCGGTCCTCGGTCCGGAGGTCAAGACCGTCACGAACCGGTCCGAAAGTCGGTCCGGACCGAACTTGTCCAAGAGTCCAAACCAGTCCTAAAAAATGAGTCGGTCTGGACCGGTCTCAACGGCTAGTTTTTTTTTACAAATCCTCTATAAATACCTCACTGCCTCTTCCATTTTTCTTTACACCAAACTTCTTTTTACATATTCTCTCTACTTTTTAAATTGTCAAAAAAAACTTACAAAAAGGAAACAGAAAACCGGAAATGTCTAAACTGAACCGAAAAATATCCGAACGAAAACCGGGTCTGGACTGAAGTCGGACCGGTCCGGACAAGGACTGGTCGAAAAAAAGACCGGACCGCCCCAAAACCGAATGGTCTTAAGCGAGGACTGGTTTGTCAAGGACCGGACCGAACCGACCCCGAAAGAGTCCAGGACCGATCCAGGACCGAATTTGTTCACCTCTAGCCACCATCGAGTCCCCCACTTTTGTTTCTTCTAGCCAATTTGTCATTCATTCCAAAAACTTGAATAATATTCCTCTAGCAAATTTAGCTAGCAACTGAATCCAAAATATCATCTTCATCCCACTTTCACTTCTCCTCCACAAAACATGGGACACCATAGCTGAACTTCAAAGCTGAAGTCCTTGTTTAACCGACTCAAAATTCTAAAGAGATTTTGTCAAAAATTCAGACTTTTTGATAATTTCCAAGAATAAATGTAACCGACTAAGGCTTCCTTAAAATGAAATTAAATGGAAACTATTAAAGTAAGTTAATGAGATTCTTATATACCATTTTAACTGCTAAATTATTCATAATAATTTTGTTTAAAAAATAAGTCGATGCAAAATTAACTTAATTATTACAAAAATATTTTAATAACTAAACCTTATTATTAACTTAATTATTAGAAAAGGTATAAAACTCATGAATTTGAATAACCTATAAATATTTCTGGAATTTTTTTAAATGATTCAATATCAAAATAAAATAGATTATGATATGTTGTTTACTCTATTGTCTTAATCTCTTAATTCTAAGTAGTTTAAAATTACTAATTTACTCTTTATATAGAACGGAATGGAAACTACATAATCAATTAGATCTTTATATATCATATTAATAATTAAACCTTTTATAACAAAAAGTATATAATTTCAAGCTATCTTAGCTATATTATAATGCATTTAACATTATCTGTACTCAACTTTTTAAAGCTACATAACTTTAACTACTGAGAATTGAGAAACGACTTTTATGACCCTCAAAATTACAAGAAGTTGACAAATACATTCTCACACAGCGACTAAGGGCGAGCATGAGGCGGGTTGGGGCGCTTTAAGCTTACAACGTACCCAAATAGTTAATTTCCTTCTTAGAATGTTCAAATCCAATGATTTCGGTTTCAATTTTGACGAATTCATATTCTTAATGGTTTCAGTTTCGGTTCATAAATCGAACCAACCGGCCTCCTCTTGCCCCAAATCTATTTTTGGGTCTAAATTGTTGTTTTAGGCCTCTAAAATGCTATTGTTGGTGTAAATTTGTTGTTTATGCCTTTATAAATATTATTAATAAATTAATACAATAATTAAAAAAAATTATAATAATATCGTTATTAAAGATATAAAGTGTATTTTAATATTACGTTGGCCAGTTTTTTATTAAAATCGAGACCGAATCGAAACCGTCATCTTCTTAGATTTTAAAACTAAACTGTCGGTTTTAATATGGTTTCGAGTTTTAATATGGTTTATTTTTGACAGTATTTGCGTTCACTTTTTTTGTTTCTATGCTCACTCCTAACACTAGCCCACCTCCTCACTCACATCATCATAATCCCCCATACTAACATACACGCTAAAAGTTTACTAATCTATGTGAAAATTTATTGACTAACGATGATATTTACGAGACCAAAACCCTCCGTTCATCCCCTCTCATGCATTTGTTGGTGTCTACCCACTGATACTTGTAGACCGGTATCACTACTGATGAATTATGGACTTATTGGGTTACACGCTAAGGGTTGGTCCCGGCAACACATGAAGAGAAGGAATAGACCGGAGAATCGAAAATAGTAAAATCGCCTTTCATGGGGCTTCACGATCATGAAGTTATATCCTTTATGAGTTGTGAAGGCTATGTGCTAGACGACTCATGAAGATAAATTCTTCACGGGATGTGTAGGGATAGCTAAAATGGCAATTTCATTTATTGGGTCTTTTGGTTGGTCTAGTCATATGGTCTCTAGTTGGTTGACCTTGGGGAGTCAAGGAGTCATGAGAGAGTCTTTATAAGTGTCCCATTTACTTTCTTTAGCCCATCTTGACCATCTTAACATACTTGTACTTACACATACACCAAGTGAGATGACTTGAGTGTTCTTGTGTACAAATACTTGGTGCAAGAGGAGTTTATGTGGCTGTTCCAAAGAGTGGTTTCAAGAGTTAAAGATCACTTGAAACTGAAGTGCCGGCATGACGAGTGTAATAGAGTGTGAAGGTTGCTACCACTCTTATCGCATTCGCAAACTTGGAACTTGTTAAGCCGACGCTTGAACCCATACATACCTAATGAACTCTTTTGGGTAAGCTAAATTAATGGTCAAAATAGTTTTGGTGTATTTCAATATCATGATCCTAATTTAAATGGCAGCAACATATATTTACTATGGTTTTAATGTGGTTGTATTATTTGTTTCTATATGAGCCTCACACTTGTAGTAGTTGCAACAGTTTTTGTGTTATGGTTTTCCAAGGACCTGCCCTTTAAAGCAACAAATGCTGACAGACAAAACTAATGATGACAGAGAAAAAAAAACACACACACATTTCTTTTAAACTAGAACAAAATTCAAGTAACAAAAGTTAGCTTAGTGATCAATATATCATTGATATACAAATAATGATAAAATGTTATATAAAGTTTTTATTTGTATAAATGATTAATGTTTAAATTATAATTTCAAAACTATACTATTACATTAATATGGTAAGTTTTTCTATTAGCACAAGTGTAGAGTTTAAAATGCACTAAAGTGTTTAAATACACAATATGCTAACTTTGAAGTCATTTTCATTTGAGCTAAATGCTTTTGCTTCACATTCTATCAATTAAAGGGCAACCTATATTTAGTGGGTCCGCGTCAAACGATTTCACGAATAACATTAAGGATGTAAATCACTTAATTCAGAGTAACTGGACATGCGTCATGGTTTTATTCCTAGATAGTCATGGACAGACTCCTACCTCTTAATTTTTTACGTTTAATGTTACATTTCGATCAATTTTTATTATATATTTCTAAATCCATCACTTTCATATTGGGTGTGTTCGGCAACGGGTTTACGAGGGATTATAGGGGCTTGGGATTATAGTTTTCATAATCCTTAACCCTCTAGTCTCGTTCGGGTGTTAAAATCTTGAGAGGATTATTAAAAGCATAATCCCCCATAAGCTCACAAAATAAAAGCTTTTTCAAGTAGCTTATGACTTGGGCTTGGGATTATCAATTAATCAGCCCAAGCCCCAGCCCCAGCTCCAGCCTCAGCCTCAGCTCCAGCTAGTTTCGTCGAACACACCCACTATAGAATCAATTTCCCAACCAATGGCCTGGTATGATTTATTTACTTAAAACAATTTACATGATTAATTTCCAAACATGTTATATGCCTAATAGAGAAAACATTAATAGACAAAATTTTCTACCTTTATAAACACACAGACTCCTTCCCCTTCTGCACATCCCTTAATCCCTCTCTCATTTTGCAATCAATTCCTGTTTCTGCTTCTGCTTCTGTTTTCTACAGAAGCAGAAAGCTTCCTGTTTCCATCTTTGATTACGAAATCTTAACATTTGAAGCAAAATTCCAAAAGAAGAACTCATTTCAGTTCTAAAATTAAATGGGTTTGCTTTAAATTCGACATTTTTGGCTTTGTTTAAAGTCACACCCAACCTCAAAAGAGAAAACAGAGCATCCTCTGTTTCTCAGTTGCAGGTGTCTTCTTCTTGCTCTGTTCTATACACAACAAAAAACAGAGCAAATGGAGAGGTTTTCAACACTGGGTGTTCTTCCAGAATCATTTGCAGGTGCCCGAGACGATATTGCAGGAAAAGTTTCAGTCATTTGGGGCGAAATCAGGGCGCCATTAGTGGTGCCAATTATGACAATTTTGACGTATGTTTGTCTGGGGATGTCGATCATGTTGTTTATAGAGAGGGTTTACATGGCTATAGTGATTGTATTCATCAAATTCTTTGGGAAAAAACCTGAAAAACGTTACAAATGGGAATCATTTAAAGATGATGTTGAATTGGGTAACTCTGTTTACCCTCTGGTTCTTGTTCAAATTCCAATGTTCAATGAAAAAGAGGTTTGTTTTCAGTTTTCACCATTGCTGAATGCTCTGTTTCTGGTTCCTGTATTTTCTTGTTGTTCTTAGGGTTCTTGTTTATGCTGTAAACAGGTTTATCAGCTTTCCATTGGAGCTGCATGTGGGCTTTCATGGCCGTCTGATCGTATCGTGATTCAAGTGCTTGATGATTCAACGGATCCATTGATTAAGGTTGGTAAAATATTGAATCAAAACAAAACAAAACAAAAAAAAAAAATTGCCAAAATTACAAAACATGCAAGAAATCAAGAATCCTCTTTTTACCATTAAGATTCCATCCTTTTGAGTTATTTAATTAATTAATTAATTAAAAGTGTCAAGTTTGGTATGTTATTTTAGGCATAAACCAAGGTGATTTGTAACATCATAACAATGGCTTTTTACTATTTTAAGATTTATAGCATAGAAGTTTATAAAGGTTGATGACAATGGTAAAAATGACACAAGTAATAAAAGTAATAAGTATTTAATTCTGAAAATTTCATGAAAAATACAATAAAATTTGTCTTACTTACTATTGTATATAATTAAATCGTTTCTTAAAAATAATACAATCGACTTTCATAAACATTTTATTATATATAAACAATTTTTTTCATGTCTACTTTTTAGTTACCAATATATTAATGAATTTTATCATAATTTCATTGAATATAACAACATATAAACAATAAAAAATTTAAAAATTGATTATATTATTTTGAAAATAAAAATTTTATTGTATACAATAATAATTAAAATAAAATTTATTATATTTTTTATGTAATTTACTCTTGAAAAGAGGGAAAACAATATATTTTGTTTTCCATTTAAGTGACAATGTAATAAATAGTAGATGAAATGATTACTAAGTTACTCTATTAACTCTTGATCATTGTACCCTAAAATAATACAAAAAATTAAATTGTGATATCTTATTTGTGATTTTTTTAAAAGATTGCAGTAATAATGGTGTTTAATTACATGTTATTAATTATTAGTTTACTCGATAATATGATATACGTTTTCCGTCTCATAATTACTGTCATAAATTAAAAAAAATACAATTTAAGATACCAGTAAATAATTAATTTCAAGGTTTAATTAGCAAAATGTTTTTTTAATTTTATATTTGATACAAAATTGATTTAAAAAGTATGTAATAATAGTAATTAATTAAGATTAAAATAGAAAAATAGACAATTAATTACATTCTTTTTTTTAAATGCAATAAAAATAGAAAAATACATTACTTTATCAATTGTTATTGTTAAAAATATGATAAATTATAAAAAAAATACAAAAAACTTTGTCTTATTTATTATTGTATATAATAAACTTAAAAAAAACAATACAATCAACTTTCACAATTTTTCAATTGTATACAAGTTGTTAGAATATGAATTATGATAAAATCCATTGTATACAAAGGTAACTAAAACCCTAACACAGAAAACAATTGTTTGCATACAATAATAGAATTATGAAAGCTAATCGTATTGTTTTTAAGAAAGAAAAGCATGTTGTAAACAATGGTAACTAAGACAAATATGAAATATCACTGTATTTTCATGCAAATTACCCCTAAAATACAATAAAAATATCACAGAATTTGATTGAATAATATTTGATACTTTTATTTGTTGGATGTGGATTTAGGGTATGGTGGAAATGGAGTGTCAAAAATGGGCAAGTAAAGGCATAAACATATACTACCAAGTTAGAGATAATCGAAAGGGTTACAAAGCCGGGGCATTAAAAGATGGTTTAAAACATTCTTATGCCAATGAGTGTGAGTATGTGGCGATCTTCGATGCCGATTTCCAACCCGAACCTGATTTTCTATGGCAAACTATCCCTTTTCTTCATCATAACTCTCAACTTGGCCTCGTTCAAGCTCGTTGGAAGTTCGGTAAATATTCTCCTAAAACTCATTACTAAACTTCAATCTTTGTTTTCTAGTTCAATTCACGACTTAACTGATGAGTAATGTCTCATATTGAACGAAAAGTAACTTTGTAATGTGTTTAACAAAGTTCTTGGGCTACTTGACTCATAGACAGTTAGTTTTGAGTTGAAACCCCACAAACTTACATGGTATCAGAGCAAGGTTCAACCATGGATGGTCAAAGGTCACATGGACTCAACGTAACCCATAACTATCTATGTGTTAGGTGCAAAAAAATGCTACACGTGAGGGGACGTATCGAGTAATGTTTCATATCTGACAAAAACTGACTTTGTAATGTGATTAAAGGTATTGAGCTACTTCGTTCATAACTAGACTCACATTAACATTTATGCAAGGGAGATGATTTGTAAATAATAGAACTTTGTTATACATCACAATAATGACATTTTTGCTCTTATAAACTTGTGAAATATTATTCTCAACTACATGTTAAGGGTATTATTGTCCAAACAGTTACTTTTCGTTGTGTATTACAAAGATTTGTTATGTATACAACATCTCCCTTTATGCAAAAGTACAATCTGATTATTCTAAAAAACCGTGTAGAATAATATTTGTTAACCATGTTAAAAAAGGCGTTGTTAAGTGTACCCCTACTTACTCACGTACACATGTTACGTCAATAAGTCGATTTTCTTAAATACATCATAAGATAGTGCGTGAAATGATTCATACCCTTTTAAAAACACCATAAATGAATATAATTTTGTACATCATCTTTTATGTTAAAAATTCCGATCAAAATATTAATAATTTAAACAAATTCAAACTTGAATATTTACAAGTTTACGGTGTCATATCAACAAATTCCTATCATAACTATATCGAATTGAGTTATAAGGTATTTTAATTATTAGTAAACTATATTGACTTATTTTGACCATTTCCAATTAAAAATAGTTTGACTTTTTCCTATTTTCTAATGAAGTCCTCCCTTTAATGGATTTAGACATTTAGTACAATATAATGACTTATTTTGTTTTTAAGGTAAATTATAGAGAAAAATAACCTAAATATCAAAATTTGTTAATAAGTAACGTCTATTTTTTTGTCCGAGAAAGGATTATAAATTTCAATTTGTAACAAAAAAGGGTATAATGGGTGAAATTTATACTTTTTTTTGTTACAAATTGAAATTTATAACCTTTTTTTTGTTAGATCTAAGAGGTCATTATACCCTTTTTTGTTACAAATTGAAATTTATAATCCTTTCTCGGTCAAAAAAATTAGACGTTACCTTTATTGATAATTTTCGATATTTAGGTTACTTTTCTCAGCAATTTTCTTTTTTTTAATGCTTTAATCTTTCGGTACCAAATTAATCTTGATTTCTTCCTCTACTATACAAACTGAAGTTCCACATCAAGGAAATATAAGATATCCATATAATCGTCATCAATGTCGATACCTGATGATTCAACTGCTATGTTAAAAGATTGTTTTGGGCGTTTGATGGACAATTTAAAAGAACTTATAGATATTAATGTTTGCAATAACAAAAGGAAGCAACGAAAACAAAGCGAGAATTTATACAACTAAAAAAGTATATAT
>JAUEJL010115957.1:0-12174 GCA_032274825.1 Drosophyllum lusitanicum | reverse complement strand
TGTGTGTGTATAGGGAAATGTTTATTTGAGAACCACTCATAATGCGAGTATTGTGAGAACATGTTTTGGCATTTGATTAAAATAAATCAATGATCAATAAAAATAATGGCTTATTAATGAGGCGTATTTTTGAAAATCAAGTCTCGCTCTTTAATGACGGTCCATCCGGACCTAATTCACGGTTGGAAAAATATAAAAAATCAAAATATCCTTATTAATGAGTTATTAATAGCATTACGGTGATTATAAATAATACTCGCGATACTCGCACTAAGACTGATATATATATATATACACACACACACAAATACATACATGCAAAATCGGTTTTAGTTAAAAGATAATATTGAATAATTAGTCTTTAATTTATCCTAATTATTTAATTGTTCGGATAGGGATACCATTATTTTCTTAGTTTATTTATCATAATCTAAATAGGATTTTTAGACTAAAAATAAGGGGTTTTGCCGTTTAGGTTCCACAAAATTGAGAAATCTTCTCATCTCATTCTCACTGAAAATCGTAAGGCTAGGAAGCCTCTTAGGTTTCGGATTTCGGCTTCTACTTGATAATTGATCTTGCAATCGCGCATAAGTTACTAAAAAGCAACAAGAGAATTAAAACACCCTTTTTGATACATTCAAAACAATGCTCAAACAACATATATGTATCACACTAGTTAAAATGGTTTGAAATACTTGATCACATATTTATCAAAAAAAAACAAAAGCAACAAGGGAATCACATTCTAATTAGAAGTTCAATTGACAACACACATCCTTAAATTTCACCCCTTAGACTACCCGCATCCATCCCACGTGAGGATGCGAGTTTGAGCTGGTTGAAGACTAACACCATCACGCCTCTTTGCTGGTTGGTGTGGGTTAGAGATTTGCTGGTTCACAAAACAATGGTTCCTCTCTTTCTCTCTCTACTCTACTAAACTTATTTATTTTTTAAGAAAAAAATATCATGTGAAATGGATGTGAGAGTTTATGGGATGAAATGGAAAAATAATATGACGCCAATGTAATAAGGAAAAAGTGTCTGTAAGTGTGAAATAAATGTTGTTGGTCTTAAAATCATTAGAATGGTTCTTTAATTTGTTTCGTTCATAAGTATATTTTGTGTTAATATATATTTTAAATATTTAGTGAATAAAGAATTTATATTAAATTAGATATCGATTTTAATCTAAATAAAAAGCATTATTATATGTATATAATAATAAAATAAACTATCTTTCTTTTGACAAAATAGGCAATCAAATGTCACAATCTTTGTCTTGCATAACATATTATAATGTTTGATTTGAATTTAAAAATCCAAGAGTTTGGGCATGCCATGTGAATGCCAACAAAGGGCATGGAAAAAGAAAAGGACATTCAATCAGAAAATGTATGATTTAGTTTAAAGTTCTAATAACATCACATGGAGGGGTCATGCGCTTGTCTTTACACTCCTCCTTCACAAACCCCCAAAACTTGATTTATTTCCTCCCAAAAAAAAAAAAAAAACCTTAGCTAATTTACAACTCCTCATATATATACAAGGCTGCTAACACGACGTCATGGCTCATTTGTTAGAGTCGAAAGATTATGGCAACTTTGGTTTTATGTAAAGTTACTCTTCTAATATAGCGTTTGAAGCTACTTAGTTTTTGAATAATAAGTTTACTAAGATCTTTTATATTAACTAAATGGTTAGTTTATGAAATAGAATAGTAATTAAATTTGAAAACTGTTGTCAAGTTGTCAAATCTTTTATCAAGAAATGATGAGTTATGATTGGTGGGATGTGAGAAACTTAAATTAATTAGGGAGAGAGTTTGATGAAAATTGGGAGGGTGTTTTATGAAATATGTGGAGGGATTTTATGAAAATATGAGGGGTTTTATAAAAATTTTATATTAATGTACTTATTTATAGGTTGTTTATAAATTATATTCAATAACTTGTGATATATTTTGTTTAGAGAAAAAATAATAATATATTTGCGTCCGTCTCATTTTTATCTACGTTTTAGTATAAATTTATCGTAATATGACATTATTTTAAAAATTAGTATATTCTTAATTTTTTTATATCACAAGTTATTAAATATAATTTATAAACAACCTATAATTTATATGATTTATAATGACTTTGATCATTTATCACAAGTTCTAACGTGATAAAGGTGGTATTTATTTATCCATTACATAAATATTACTTTTATTAACAATAGTGACCCGAGAAACACATTAATATTACACTAAAAACTTTTAGATGTGAATAATTTAATATTTTTTAAAAGAGTATGTATAAAAAGGATAAAAAAATTTACTTACGTACCCGAGCACCGCACTGGTATAACACTAGTATAGAAGGGTGAGTGACTTTGATGAAAAAATTTCCAAACTTTGTTATTATTATGTGAATTTTCCTCTTAACTAAAAGACTTACTCTATAATAACATCAATTTACTAATTAACCAATTAGAACTCAGAAGTTTAATAATTTTCTTCTGAATTTCCCTCAATTTGACTTCTTGATTAACAATTTACCTCTAATTTAGACTTACACGCCACCTAATTGGTTCCCTTCCACGCGCTTTATTAGTCTTCTCTCACGTAATACCAATTGTCTTCCTCAATGTAAATCATACTCCAATATTCAAGCTAAGCTGAAAATCGAGTGATTGAAGCGTCATTCTTAGGTGATTTTATTTGGGTTTGACCTTTCATAGACTCTTTTGTGCTTCCGTCATCAATTGAAGGTGCGGACTACCCATGAGAGGGTTCCTTCGACCAATTACTAGGGTTCCGAATAAGGTACGCTAAAGTTAGGATTTCCTCGGTCTTCAATTTAGGGTTTTTGTATGTTTCAAGTTTGATGGGTTGGTTCGGCTACTGTTAAATGGTAAGGCTTTTAGGGTTTTCTATGTTTGAAGTATGATGTGTGTTAGTAAAGTCTTCGAGTAAGTCTTCATTATCATATTCGACGCACTACAATTTAATTTATGGTTTTTTGTTGTTTTACATAAGATTCGTTAATGTCATAAACTCCAAGTCATGTGATAAAGGAAGAAGCTTTAGAATGAAAGAACTTATAGTATGAACAAAAAAACAATATGAATTTTGCTAATATCAATGTGTTTATGAAACACAAAAGGCAAAAATGGTTTTCAAGTTGATCTTTTCAAAAGACAATTATAATGTATATGGTCTTGTTTCATATGTAAAATCCAACAAAATTCAATTTAAAACACAACATCTTTACCAAATTATTGGACAATTAAGTTCCATAAATGATGTTGATATGAAAGTCTACTAAGATTTTGGGCTCATTTTGTTGCTTATACTGTTTCTTAAGTCTTCAAGCTCACTCATGTTTCTTTTTATCTACTTCATCTAATTTTTAGAGTGAGAAGTTGGAATTTGAATTTTTATTTCACACAATGTATTCTCATAAACATTAAAGCAATATATGAATAATAGTTATGTGTATATTGGAATTTGATTAAGTGCACCATTTTACTTTATGTAGCTAAATGGCCGGATGGATCCTTTTAAATCATGGATAATATATATGTATTTGTGTAGAAGAAGTTTATAATGGGAATACGTGAATTTGTGTATATATATCATGTAGCAACACTTTCATTGGGTTACTGCGAATAGGTCATCAACAGTACTGTTTTATGCACTCACCAAACACTAATTATTATTATGTGACAACCATTTATTGGTCAACACTATGGGGCTCCAAATATAGTGTTTCAATTTTTTTGTATTAAAATAAATTACTACATAAATAGTACAAATAATTCTGAAAGTACAAAAAAATAAAAAAATAAAAGATAAAAATTGTTCATGCATAAGTTACTCTTAGATAAGCGATTATCAAAACCTGAAATACAAAACAAGATCTTGGATTGAACACATGGTCTAAGCTTTGGGTTAATCCTCCAACAATTAAGGCATATTTGAGAATGGATAACAAGTAGGAATGATGTTAGAACACACCTTTGTGGTTTATTTGTTTTACCTTTTATCTTACTGACATACTTGAGTAAGATGTGGGTCGAAGTCGTTAGTAGGGATGCACGTCACTCACTTCTTCTCGTTTATGTGTCGTGCTCTTCTGATCCGGTGAACATTTCTTCATGTGAACATTGAGACAATTAAATACGAGTTTAATTCGACTATAGCAACTCTTCAAAATCGTTGATGTTGGAAGCATTAGCGGACCCCAAAGGTAACTTGGGGTAGCTCGGAGAACCTCTTGATATCTCGCACATAGTGTTAATTTGTTGTCAAATTTTAACATGTTATGTAATTGTTACCCATGACTAAAAATTGTGCAACCCCAAAAAATGATTAATGAGCCTAATTTTAGTTGTTTGACAAAATTAAAATTTTAAACGTGGTTTAGTTTGTTGTTTAGTAAATCAATACTATATGTAATTAAGCTCAATTATCAAAATTTGTTGTTTAGGCTCGTTTGTCCGTTAAACAATAGTGAATAGCTCAAGCTACAAATCCAATTTTATTTCTTACGTGCATGTTTCACAATTGGCAAAGTGACGGTCTTTGTAACACATAATATTAGTTTACTGAACCTTAATGATAGTTTACTTGATTGATTATTCGTTGAACCTTGTTAATAACCCAAGCCCCAAGCCTAATCTATTTATTTGATTGGTTATTCTTTAAATGTTCTTAGTTGAATTGGTTTCCGAATTGTGACCATAACCTCACATGACCTAAGCCGCCTATTTTGTCAATCCTATACGAATGAGTAACCGAGCCATGAAATGAAACGAAACTGAAATTTGTGCTACGTTTGACAAAAAAACCTGGGTCAGCCTCTAATTAGAAGAGGGGTAATTGTAATCACATTTTTATTCAAGTATGGTCCATGGTTTATGTACCTTGGAGATATAGAAATAACTGGGTGTTTAGATAACAGAACAAAATACCTAGACTCATTTTAAGAAATTGTGTGTGTGTGTGTATGTGTGTGTATACAGATATGTATAAACTACAAAAAGTAAAAAAAAACATTGTCTACAATAACAAAAAAAACATAAACCTACAATATAATCAATTCAAACACATTAATTAAGTTCAACATAACATACAATACAAAAAAAAAAAAAAAATTCAAACATCAAACAACAATTCTCTAGGTTCACAATCAAACCAAATTAAAGATTTTGAGACATTGAAAAGTGAGTTAGGGGTTGAAGGTTAAAAAAACTTTCTTTTAAAAAAATATATTACAAAACCGGGTCAATATAGACCGGTTCAACCGTTAACCCGGCCGGGTCACTCCGGGCCATAAATTGCCAAAAACCCTCTCTACGTTGACCCGGTCTAATTACCGGGTCCCAGGTCAACCGGTTCGACTGGCCGGGTTGACCCGGGTCTTAAAACATTGGATATAACAAGTACAGACAAGTAAGCTTAAACGAGTTGGTCTAGCCCATGTATTGTGACGAAAACAAAAATTAAAGATAAACAGAATACAAACATTAACATTCAGACACAAATGTTTAAAACAAAGCGAGAAAAAAATTTAAACAATTTTTCTTTTATAAACTGTTTGGTTTCACGTTATATACTCTACTCTTAACAATATGAATTAGAAGAGGTATAAGCAAGAAGCATTAACATATAAACCAAATAAAAGAAAAAGAAAATAAAAAAGAAAAACACAACATAAGGAAAACCTCAACATGTCTTTTTGGAAAGTTCATTCTTCACACTAAAGCCAAAATGAGAGAAGAAAAAAAGACAAATGCAGCTGCCAGGTATTGAGCTTGAGTCTCTTTCATAACATAAATCACAACTAACAGTGAACAAATACATATAATTATAACTAGTTTCTATTCATTAATTACTAAAGCAAAAGGTAGAATTTTACTGTTCATTCTCTTTCAAATTGTTATAAAGTATAATATAATGTCAATTGTCAAGATAAGAAGACAGTAAGAACATTCAATTTCAAGAGAAAAACTCAAAATTTTAGTCATATTTTACTATTTGTTTCTAAAAATAGGTGTGAATGTTAGCAAGTAAATATCTGATTTTTCATATTTGATATTTATAAATTTAAAATACGATCAACGTCACTAAACTTTTAATGCAATCAAAATTAGAAAACAATAATGACAAGGACTCAAAATACTTATTGTGATGTAAAGGTGCTAACATCAATTTTGAGTACGATGATGAAATTCAGAGAGTGCGAGTACGGTGGTAAGTGTCAAGGAATGTAAGTAAGGCGGTGATAGTCTTGGAGTGTGAGAATGATAGAAATGGCCGGAGAGTGTAAGGCATCGACGTTTAGGAAGTTTGGGTCGGTGATGGTCAAGGAGTTTGAGGTTATCGGTGACTGTGACGTTAAAAATTTTAGAGGACGTCAATAATTAAGTGTGAAGATTGAAGTTTGTTATGGATGATTTCTAAAAATTTACTGTTATATAACATTAAGAGACTTTTAGAGGAGCTTTAAGAGATCTTTAGATCTTAATAAAAAAGAAATGAAATAAAAACTATTTACATCTTAAAAGCTCTTTATGAATCAAATTAAGATATATTAAGAGGTTGTTTTTAATAAACGACTGCTAACTTTTATTTTACCTGATAACTATTAAAACTAGTTTCTATATACAAATTAATAAACTAATTTCATAAATTAATTTATCGTTTGATTAAATTACTTTTTACTTACTAATTACATATATTTATATCCAATCATATGCATATATATAATTAAAAGGTTCACATCACTTTATGAATTTGAATTCTCTCCACTTTTAAAAGGCTGGAAGTTGGCTGCATCTATAAGCCATATATTCATCATCCTTCAAATTAAGAATCATGTAGGGGTGTAAGGCTCCCTTTTTAAAAGGTAACAGAAATAAATACCATCTCAAAATGTCAAAGAGTTGGTATTTTTAAATATGTCCCAACCAGATTAACCACATTAATTATGGATAGTTGCAATGGTTTAACAGTAAACTTTTCAAAAGGCAGCATAAATGACCATGATATGATCAACAATTGTGATGCTTCAAGTGAATACCAAAAATGTGCATTTCCGAATTGATCGAACCCTTTTTTTCCCGCAAGACAAACCCCATAATCTACACTTATGTTCACAAGAGAATTTGAACCGTCAATTTCAAGAAGGGAGGAATGACTTGAATAACACCTTAAAACCGCTAAGTCAAAGACTCCTTGATTCAAACAAAACCTTTTACATTAGTTTAGATATAAGTTAATGCTAAATAGATTTGATGTAGTGATGTAGACTATTCAAATATTTAAATTACATTAAAATTATTTTTCTCTTTCTATAAGACTTATTCTAAAAGTAACTATAATATTTTTTTTTAGATATTCCCAA
Source organism: Drosophyllum lusitanicum (assembly GCA_032274825.1). Taxonomy (NCBI): domain Eukaryota; kingdom Viridiplantae; phylum Streptophyta; class Magnoliopsida; order Caryophyllales; family Drosophyllaceae; genus Drosophyllum; species Drosophyllum lusitanicum. The sequence continues at coordinate 4,777 of JAUEJL010115957.1, read as the reverse complement.
ACAGTGTTAACTGTTCTATTATTTTATCACATCCTTATGTTAGGTCATAAATGATAGTTTCTATGTTCCCATTATAAAATTTTGTTAAAAATTGTAATAATTAAACGATAACATACCAAATTTGTATTTTTTTTTATTTATATGAAGCATCAGAAAGCTTCCACATGGGATTACCATAGCCAAAACATTATAACCCCACCAGAAAGAAAAAAAAGGGACCCACCCATACACAGACAGAGAGAGCTTAATGCATGTGGCAAACTTTTGTAGGTGCAGATGACCATTGAATTTTGCCTTTACATGTTCAATGAATTCAATGTCAATCTTGTCCCTTTTTTCCTTTAATGATGGAAACACCTAGGAAGGAGCTATCAAACAAAATCAAAGATAGTGAAAGGTTTGGTCAAATAATTTGGAGTTGAAGAATATATATTTCAAGTACCATGGTTGAAGTCAACTTTGACTTGGGTAAAGTCAAATGGATTAGTTTTTACATTCAAAGTCGCTCAAAATTGTTTAAGGCATGAATAAGAGTCTTCCCATAAGTACTTGTTTATTAATAAGATATGCTATCAGGTGTGCATTGGTGTGTATGTGCTTTCTAGAATTCTAAATTATTAGATATTTTTAAATTGAATGGATAATAAAATAATTCCCTCTTGCAAGAATTGGAATCGCTAGCTCAAGTGAATGGAGGAAGAATGTACACAAGAATCGCTTATATACCACAAATTCTTAATTAGTTTTGTGTAGTTTCTAATTAGATTTCTAACCTTTCATTTGGTCTTGCGACCAGGTTGGCCTAAACTAGATTGTTGATGTTGTTTAAGCAGGCCCGGCCCAATAGGGGGGGGGGACCTGGGCAGTGGGCCAGGGCCTATAAAATTTAAGGGCCCATTTTTTAAAAAAAAGTCTGTATATATATATGTGTGTTTAATTTGTGAACTGATGAAAATAATAATAGAAGCCCATGTTATTAAGTATTAATAATAAGCCCACTTAAAAACCCCATCCACTTTATTAGACCACAGAGAGTCATCGACTAGCGTCTAGCGACTACGCCTACGGTTGGTGAAAACTCAATCGACGGGAGCTGTGATAGGGCCACCGTCCACCGAGGCACCGACTAGCGACTCCAGAGGACCAGATCTGATCTCGACGTCTCGTGAAACGTAAACGACGGAACTCGGAAGCTAGCGCGTTGGAAGTTGGAACTTGAAGATGAAACGTAAACGACGGTCGACGGAAGCCCTTTGCGTATTCGATATTCGATTTCGAAGTAAGTTACTCACAATCTCAATTCTCACATAGACACATCTAATGATCTGATATTCTGATCTGAATTTTGATATTCTGAATTTCTGATTTCGATTTCAAGTAAGCCCTGCCCTTGAATCTTGATTTCGATATTTGACGATTCCGACGAAGCCCTGCCCTCAGCCCTTAATTTCGAGTTCTATTTCGAATTTCCGATTTCAAGTTCGAGTGTTCGACTAATCGACTGTTGAGTGTTGTCGTGTTAAGTGTTCGACTGTTCGAGACTTCGACTGTTCGAGACTTCCGATTTCAAGTTCGTGTAAGTGTAACAGTGTGTTATGTACTTATGTGTTATGTGTAACTTGATTACTTCGACTAATCGACTGTTGAATGTTCTTGATTACTTGATTTTGTTCGATACTTGATACTTCAATGTGTAGACTGTTAGTGTCAACTGTCAAGTGTGTTATGTGTAACTGATTTTGTAAGTTGTAACTGCAGATAACTAGATAAGTTTTTGGGCTTTATTGCTTTAAAGGAGTAAAGGACCCCTGGATGTTTGATTGTTTCATTGTTTGGAGTTTCAAGTTTGGACTTTGTCACTTTGGTCTTTGCCTCTTTGGATGAGTCATGAGTGATTCAATTTGACTTGTCACTTGCTGTTCAAGTGTTCATCAATTCGACAATTCAGATTCAGAATTTCAGATACTCAATACAAAAAACTAGGTGTATAAGTTCTAATCCTTTGCTAATCTTATAATCTGTTGCTTGCTTACTTTTTAGTTCTTAGTTCTTATAATCTTTAATCAATTCAATTTGACTATATTGTATTAGGCATTTGTTTACTTCTTAGTTCTCATATAATGTTTTCAAAAAAGTATTTATCGGGTAGCCAAAAAAATTTTAGGGGCCCTTTTTTGAGAGTTCGCCCAGGACCCAAAAAAAGTTTGGGCCGGCACTGCCTGTATATTACACGAGGATGTAATATCTAGTAAAAGTTAATAATATTATTTTATAATAATTTATAATAACCTAAGAGATGTTCAAGATTAAACTAATTCAAGTAAATATTTTCTTGACGTAAATTGATTTTATATAATGATTTTTTATGGGTTCATTAATATTTAATATAAAAGGTAGGTTTTATCCGAAAACATAACTTCATACGTGACACACATTATTTCGATACACGATATGTAATGTATACTATAAAAGAAACGATTAAACAAAGGTAATTGATATGCGTAAACTTTGCAATTGCCGTAAGTAAAATAAGGGGTAAATTACATGAAAATGTAATGAATTTTATGTTAGTTATCATAGTATAAAACTAACTTTAAATTTTTAAAAATAATACATTTAACTTTCATAATTATCTTATTGTATGTAAACAACTTTTTTATGTGTTTGTTGTTTAGTTATTATTGTATACAATGAACTTTGCCATAACTTTCATAGTATACAACAAGTTGCATACAATATGAGAACTATGAAAGTTGGTGGTATTATATTTAAGAAAATAAAGTTGATTGTATACAAGAGTAACTAAGATAAAGTTCATTGTATTTTAATGTAATTTTCCCTAAAACAAATGGTCATTTAAATAGAGAAATCAATTAATGTTTGAATTGATATGGATATCCCATTAAAATAAAACTAGTTTAGATATTTGTGTTAAAACACGAGTAGCCGGTTAAACAATGTTAAAAATTTTGACTAAATAAAAGGTTATGATTCTCTTATTAAACTGATAAATGTTAGAATTTTATTAATATTAAAACACAATTTATTTATTTGGTGAATTAAATAAATGAAGTGGAGGCATTTCTTAAATTTATTTAGTCACTTTTTTAAATTTATTTTATAAGCATTGGAAACTCTTCGATCTTAGAGTTCAATAATTGTAACTTATTAAATTTGAATATTTGTTATTTTAAATTTAAAATTAATACAAATTAAATTGATTTAAAATCAAAATTGAGTTTCAATTTTGACTAATCTTTGTTAAACAATCATATCCATTTGTTTTGATAAAATTAGATCTCAATCTTCCGTTTAAATTAAAATTTTATTTGATTTTGACCTTTAAGAGTCAAAGTTCTTTAATTTATTAAAATTATTAGAGATAATTTCATATATACCCTTCTTAAACCTTTAAATATCGTATTTGACCACCTTAACTAATAATCATGTTTACACCTTAAAAAATTCAAAAACATCATTTTAATCAAATTCTTAGTTTTATCATTTTAATATATTTTATTATAATCAGTTAAAATTCTTTTTAGTTATAACCAATAATTACTTAATCTTATTGTTTGTAATTGTAACAATAATGATCGATTGCTTGAACAAGAAATACAATCACTTTTTTTCGTATCATAATCTCAAGCTCAATCCATAAACTACTTGGAAAGTCTTTTATTTTAGGGAATTATGAGTGATTATGTTTTTAATAATCATCTCAAGATTTTAACACCAAACGAGGCTTGAGAGTTGAAGATTATAAAAACTAGAATCCCGAACCCCTATAACCTCCCATAAGTTTGTTGCCGAACATACCCGTAACATACTTATTATATATCTTAAGAGAAAAAAAGGGAAAAAGAAAAGGTATGTGGGTCAAACCACCCATTTTTACTCGTATAAATTTTAGTGCACTAATGTGTTCAATTTAGACCCCTCAAATGCATAAGTTGTCTAAATAATTAACCTGATGACATTTTCCATTCAAAGGCTGCTAAGCCCAGCTAACAAAGCTTGTTGAACATGTTTCATTGAAAGAGAAAAGTTTTTATGACATCAAAACATTAATTTTTTTTTGAGGTTTCTTTAGAGCAATGAACTGAACTCCCACATCTATGGAACACATTGTCAAGGTATCCTATTTATTTATAAATAGTTTTTTCCAAGTCCAAGATTTCTTGTGCATAATAACCGGCAGTTGTACAGTTGTTACTTTTGAGTCTATGTGAACAATGTGTACATTAGAGGCGGCAAAACGGACGAATTGGGTAGCGGATCAAAATGGGTTCGGGTCAAATCAGGTAACTTTGAAAAGGTATCAAACGGGTTTGGGTCAAAACGGGACGTTTTAAAAAAAGTTAACAATAACATGATTTTCGCTACAATTAAGAAGATATCATCATAAATCCCATAAATAGCCAATTATAAGCATACTAAAACTCAATCAAGACATAACCCATGAAAAATATAGTTCAAATACCACAAAATAAGATCAAATACAAACTCATTCTTTACTCTTCTTTCTCCATTCCATCCTCACATGAAAATGTAAAAAAAAAACAAAATTAAAAGATTAAAGACTAGTATAACAACGAGACCTTTGTGCGCCTATGGATTCATTGCCTTCAATTCAAAGTAGGGATGTAAACGAGCCGAGTTACTCGTGAGCTACTAGAGCTCGGATCGTTAAAAGCTCCAAACGAGCCGAGCCTTAACGAGCTCGAGCTCGAGCTCGAGCCTAGATTAAAGCTCATTTAATAAACGAGCCGAGCTC
>JAUEJL010115947.1:0-12175 GCA_032274825.1 Drosophyllum lusitanicum | reverse complement strand
ATCCTTTACTTAATAGTGGAGAACCAGTTATTATTATTAGCAAGACGTGAAGAGTAATAAACTTGATATTGGTTTTGGCCATTTGTTAGCTAGATTCCACATCTAGTATTTCCGCTTGTTAATTAGGTTTGTAGGTGTTGGGGTTTGTATGATTTTATAAAATAAAAATATTTATTAACGAAAACATGTATAACAACTTTATATATTAAAAATCACTTCATCAAGATTTATATGCATGTGTAATAATAAAAATATACAACCAAGGTTTTATATGAATACATCATTTTTAGTGTATAGAAGTTAATGCTAGAATCAACACGAGGAACCACAAGAGCTTCTATTAGCAAAGCCTCGACCACTAATGTGTTTCAATAGGGGTGAGCATATTAACCAATTTTTCAAACCGAATCGGTACCAATTTTTATATTTTGGTTCGGTATTCGGTATCAAGAAATTAAGAATTCGGTTTCGATATTTTCGGTACCAGTACCGGTTCGGTCCGGTTCTGTTAAAGGTGAGCGTATTGACTTGAAATTTCTTGAACCGAACTGGTACCGGCACCAAACCTGTAGTGGTTATTGTATTTCGGTTCGGTATTTGGTACCAAGAATTCAAGGAATTCGGTTTCAGTATTTTCAATACCGATATCGATTCGGTCCAGTTCCAGTACCAAACTCACCCCTATGTTTCAATGAACGGTCAATTTTTAAGAAATAATTTAGATTTAGCCTAATCCACATTGATTTCAAAATTTTGTAACACGTAGAGAGTTAATGTAACTAACTTAAAACACGGAAACATAACTCGTCATTAGTTAATATATCTATACTATATTATAAAACATTTATGTCTATTGTATCTCTTAATTTTCAGTAATTTGAAATTACTAATTTACCCTTAATATTAAACTAAATGAAAACTATTAAATAAAGTAACTATTTAGTGGAGTTAATGACAATTGTATATACCATTTTAATAATTAAACCTTTCAAAATAAAGAATATTTAAAGAATCAAATCAATGCAAATTAACGTAATAATTATAAAAATTAATAATTAAACCTTTCATATTAAATATTTTACCACGTAATTATGTAATAAATATTTTAACTTAACTATTAAAAATTACGTATAATTAGAAATATTACATTTACCGATCAAGTTTAACCATGTTATATGAATATCAAAGATGTCATTAATCCATTTAAGGGTGTGTTTAGTACACAACTTTTTGAAGTTGGTAGCGTTTTTGTTTTGAAAGAAAAAAGTACAAGTCTTATTCAGATAAAAAAAGCAGAAAGTTTTTTTTAAGCTTTAAAACAAAAGGCTTCTTGAAGTGGTTTTAAAACTAGCTGAAAACTTTTTATACACAAAATTACCTAAATACCTTCTTTAATTGTTTTACAATTTTACCTAATTTTATGATTTATCATTTTTTGTCATTTTACACTATTCAGCTTCGGCTGACAGCTATTATACCAAACACATATACAAATAAAGAACACAACTTCTAACTCTGGTTACCAGCTTCCAACTACAACTACCACATACTTCCACCCAAAACATCCTAAATTTTCAAGATCTCTACTTAAAAGATTTGAGTAGGAGTGTTAATGATCTAAGCCGAGTAGCAGGAAAATTGGTCTCGAGCTCGATTTAGCTTTCATAAATGTGTTCAAACTCGAGCTCATATATTTCATCATTGTTCGAGCTCGATGCTCATTTAGGTTTTTGATAACTTTGTGTCAAACTAAATTTCAAGCTCAAGCTTGATAGACTCGTTTCTTAGCTCAGGCTCATGTAAGTTCGTTTATCATTATAAAAAAAAACTATAAGTTTGATAAAAAAGCTAATAAGCTACACTTTTTTTAAACTTATAAAAGAAAGTGTGCAATTTATAGGGCTTGATTAAACCCAATAATAAAGTATGTTTATGCATACTACATTTGAAGTAGGGGTGTTAAAAAAAAACCAAAAAACCATCTGCCACGCATGAACCGAAACCGAAAAATCCCGTAACCCGAAAAACCCAAAAACTAGGGTACCAGTTGAACATGGGGTGGGTTCGGATTTTAAAATTCGATATCCAGTAGTACCCGCCCCACCCCACATGCTTTTAACTTACACACACACACTAGCATCGTATCCGTGCAATGATGTGACGGCAAATAATTTATGTTTTACAACATGTTGTTTTCAAGAATGTATGATACGTTATTCTCACAATTCAATATTACGAAAAAGTTTTCTATAGCAACATGTCATTTTTTCCAAATTTTCTCTTATTTACATTAACTATTTTATTAATTTTAAAAATAAATTCTAAAAGACATTAGAATAAGAAAAAAAAATTATTTTTATGAAATAAGAAGAGAAAAGTTAATAAGTTTTTGGAAATTATGTTGATGTGGATGAATAATTGTGTTTGTGTCATTGTGTGAGAGAGTGTATTAGTGTGGAAGAGTATATTTTAAATGAATAAAAAGTTAAAGTAAATTAGAAGAGAAAGAGAGTGAAATGGTTATAGATTGAGTGAATGAGATTAATTGAAATAGAATGAAAGATAAAGATTTTGTCTTTATTGAATTTTAAGAACTCTCAAAATTAAGAAAGACAGAGAATGTTAAATGGTTTATATAGTAGTGTATATATATATATATGTATATATATATATATGTTAATATGAAATAACAAAAGCCATTAGAAAACTTAAATTCCTCAAAATTACCTAACTTACCTCTAGTAGTCCCCACCGTCTCCTCCAATTCTTTTTTTTGAGCTTCGACATCGGGAGTTTGCAAGCTTGCAACGATCGAGAGTTTAACATGGAGACACTGAAATTGATCAACAATGTCAACTTCAATCATATTGGTTTTTTGTTTCTACAAGAGACTAATCGAAGATTTGTTCAATTTCTACCAATGATTTATTTATTATTGTTGACTTGTTTTTACTATTTTTTTTTGTTTTATTATGAATCTGAACTTGTTGAAAACTACAAAAATTGAAAAGCGCGTAGCTCAATTTTAGGGTATCCGTGATCCGAACCGTAGACACTCCTAATTTGAAGTATACTTCTCAATCCCTTGGTTTTATAGTGGCCTCCCTTCCATGCTCTTTGGTTCACTCAACCAATGTGAGATGCATTATATTTAACTTTTTGTATCTTTCCTTCATGTACATAGAGCTTAATGTTAAAAAATTATATATAAAAACTAATCATATTTTATGATTTCATCAGTTATATATTACAATTAAATATATTATGTTTTATTATTTAATTTTTTTTATGTTTTTGGTTCAATAAATTTACCGAAACTATACTAAGTAAAACAACTAATATAAATGGATTATTAAGGCTTGAAAAATATAATATATAGTAATATTTTCAACTATGTATGCACAGGTATATGGTCGAAAATATATACATATTTATTCTATTCTTTACTAGATTGATTTAATGTTTTATAAAAGTTAAATATATGCATATAAATGTAACACCATTAGTTTATACATATATGCATGTGTACCTAGGACCGGCAATCCGAGACACGAACCCGAAACCCGACCTGAACCGAACACGAAATGCGTTGACACGAAACTACATTAAATATAACTTTTGTAAGTTTGTACAACAAATTGTAAGATTTGTAGTATGATGCATACAACAGTAAGCAAAAATGTGCATTTAAATTATAGCATTTATAAACATAATACATCAATCTTTCAAGATATTTGTTACTTTAATTGACGTCTTTTTGGAGTTTATAATATCATTTTAATATAATCAAAGGTCTTGACCGGCTTTTTCGCTTGATTGCAACGAAGCTTTCCACCTCATTCAAGAGTAGCATCTTTCATGAACAAGGTTAACATTATAAATCATATTTCAATATAATTCTTACATGTACTATTTTAGCATTTATAGTCAAACTATAAATAAATAATTAGGGGAATTATATTTCAAATTTATAGTGTCTAAAATATCTCTTACATGGTTTTATAGTGATCAATCAAATATTAGTTGTTTATAATAATAATAATAATAATAATAATAATAATAATATCTTTATACTACCACAATTAATAAATCTGTAGCCAAGCAAACCTTGAAAAAATGTGAACACGTTTATTTTTCAAATGAAGTAGTTTTCAACTTTATAAACAAACGGAATAAAGTAATGATCCAAGGTAAAAATATTTGATCACAAAAACACATATGTAAACACTTCCTACGTGTATTTTATTACAAACTCTAATCTTATGTTAAGAAACCACTTGCATCTCCAACAAGTTTCAACAACTAATGTTAATTTATTTAACTACTTATAAAACTAAACAAGTCTATTTTTTTCTTTTTACAGGATGAATATCAAACTAAATGTTATCTATGTATACTAGCTTCGAACATTAAGCAATCACGCACATTATCTATAATATTATATATAAATTAAAATAGTAAGAATGTGATCATTTTAATATCAACCCGACGCAATGCACGAACATAATATACCTTGTTAGTATACATTTTACACATAATGTAACTTTCACAATTTTTTTTCTAATATAGTGTCTAAAAAAACATTAATTCCAGTATAAAAAAGTAGCTTGTCTAAGATTTAAAAATATGTGTGATATTTTATGATACTGGAATAATATTTTTAATAATGTTTAAATTATATTTAATTTCTTTAAATATATAGTTGTTAAAACTTGATATATCCAAACTTATTTTCTAGATTCTTTTTAGTTTACAAAAGCATAGGTGTATGAAAAAAAAAGATATAAAATGAGTTCATCCAACGTAGGAGAAATGACATAAATGGGATCAAGAAAGGGCATTATAAAACAAAGGTCCAATAATGAAAAAGATATATTGCAACTAGCAGTGTAATAAATAATGTTGTTTTAGTACAATTTTGTATATGTCGAGCTATGAACTTGAATTCAACATCTTACTAAGATTTATGTGAAGCTTTAAGTATAAAGTTTTTATAGGCTTGTTTAGCTCGTTCGGCTCGTGTAGCTTGAAAGGCTTGAATAGCTCGTTCGGCTCGAGCTATTAAACGAGCTTTCCAACAAGCCAAGCCAATATTTGTATTTTAAATCTTGGTTCATGAAACTAGTCAAGTAATCATTTTTGTTCGAGCTCAACTTAAGCTCGAAAATTATTAGACTCGAACTCGAGTTAAACAAGCTCGAGCACGAGTAGCTCTTTAATTGCTTGGCTCATGAACACTTATATGTGACTAATAAAATATACAATTTCATATACAAGATTGTAATCAAACTAACTCACAATCTAATAAATTCATATGATTCATCCATAAACAAAATCTTTTCAAGCCTATTCTCCCTCCTTTTTTTTCTTAATTTTTTTCTAGAGTTTTGTTTTTTTTCCTTTTTCTATTTTTAATACTAGATTTGGTTTTAGCTTCATTTTTTCTTTTTCTTATTTGTTTTGAATTTTTTCCTTTTTTAAGTCAAGAATTTTGGTCTTTATTTTCTAAATTACGTTATATACAATAATGTGCGATATCTTAAATTATTTTCTATAAAAGATTTGATGCCATATTGCCATCCTTCACAAATTTATTTCCATTGCTTCAATAATGTATTAGAAACCCTACTAATTTATCATAATAATACGAGTTAATAAAAGTTGTGAAATAGCTAGCAATAACGTTTTCGAAATGTTTCATTATAGTACGTAAATGTTTTTTTACACATCTGCCATTAAACTTACAAAAAACGTGTTAGTATGCCCATTTTGTTGATTTTAACCTCCTATAACAAGTCATCCTTTTCTTCTCCTTATCTTCCTCACCTCTAACACTCACGAAATGAAAACTTTAAATTCAAAATTCTTCATGAATACTTGATAGAAAGTAATGATTCATGAATACTTAATAGAAAGTAATGATTCTTGAATCCATGGAAGTAATCAAGTTGTCTATAAACTAATGTAAAAGGAACGACCAAAAACAAATTTAAATGAGTTGAATAATAAAAAATAGTAAGAGGATAATGAATGGTTTGGTTTAGGATAGACCTGACTCTAATTAACGATTTATTGGTCTACACTTGACAAAATTTCTTGAACTTAGTGTCCCTTGAAAGGTAAAACAATAATTTACAAGAATCTACAAAAACAATTAGGAAAAAGGACCAAGAATGAAGCAACAAAGTTGATTAAATGGTTGTCCTGTTTTTATTAACCTGTGAACAAGTTGCAGATTAAGAAATGAGCATAATGACACGTTTTTATAAGTTTTAAAGATAGACCTTCACAAAAAAAAACTTTACATACCATAATAAAACATTAAGAAAACGTTATATTTATTCCGCAATTTTAACCCTAAAAATATCTATTAAGTAATAAATATTAACTGAATTTTTGTTATTTCCATTTGTAACATTAATGTATTAGAATACTATTAATATATCATAATACTAGCCTAATACCCCGTGTATAAACACTATGATGGTTAATGTAAATTTTAAATATTTACAATGTAAAATACTAATAACCTGTATAGTAAAAAAATATAAAGATTACATACCGATATAAAATCGCATAAAAAAAGGGTAAATCTATTAGAAACAGATTATATATAAGATCATCATTATATTTTTTGTAGAACATCTTTACAGGAAACATTCATTGTTTTATTTATACGCTTACATTTTCCATCACAAATAAGAACTTTTAAATTATTCTTACTTTTTACTTAAAAAATCGTAACATATAACTGACAATGAGAAAAAACAGAACCTCTTAGAAACAATCGTAGCAGATTGAACCGTCTTTGTTGAAAGGTTGCATGTATAAACTGGGAGATGTTTAACATAACTTTAAACTTATACAATGTGAAAGACTACAAACGAAAATAATAAAAGAAAATTTGTAAATAATACATGGTGATATAAAAATTGATTTAAAAGGGATAAATTTATTAAAAGTTGGATATCCATACAAAAGTATGAAGTTTATTAAGTGAATATATCATAATGTATGTTGACCATATTTATAACAAAAATTTACTTACTACACATAAGGTACAACAGTTTATAACTATTGTATAACAATTCTTACACCGTGCAAATGAAACATATAAACGAATCATAAAGATCTGAACACAATTTTAGTTAACAAAATAGAATACGATGTATATACAACATTAATAATCATCAAAATTATAAATTTGTCTAATGAAAACTTTTAACCAAATTGAATGTCTAAAACAAAAAACAAAATAACATTTACAATCATAAAAAAAATAAAGAGCATATTAACCACATAAAATGTCTATAATAAAAAATCAACACAATATTAATAATCGTCAAAATTATATATTTATCATACATACCCAAGAATCAAAACTAACAAAAATTAGTGATTAATCAACACATCTAAAACAATATTAAGAATCAAAAACTATAAACAACAACCGAAAAACATATACATAACATATAAACATACGAGTTTAGTTCTTAAATATGTATCCAACTTGTCACATTTTACTATTATTTGTACTGAACTTTTAAAGTCACCTTTTAATGTATCAAATTTGTAAAATCTACCATTTAATGTATCCAACATATGAGTTTAGTAGGTTACATGCTGATGTGGTGCCAGTTTGGATGATGTGGCATGGCTGCTAACTTGGCCTTTTTATTTAAAAATGATTCAAAACAAAGAAATAATAATAAGATTATTACTATGTTCAAGTAAGATCCAAAGGCTGTTTGTTCATCTAGGTCTGATCAAAGGCGATTGGTAAGGGCATCCTTTGAAAAAACATGTTTGAAGAAACATTCATCTTCAGATATATAAGGGTTTTCTAATAAAAAAAAAGATTCAAAGGTTCATAGTTGTGATTTTGTTCAGATCTCACGGGCAACATCTTTAGGTTTGATTTGATATCCTTAGAGATGAATTCGTTTCCTATTTTGCGTGAGAAGATATGATTCGCGATTGCCATTTAGGGTTTTCGTTTCTTTAGAGTATTTGACAGGGTCTCCAGTTTTTTTGAGTTTGTTTGTTTAGTCATCTCAGCATAATCTCCGACCAAATCAATTGCATTTCATGGTTTTCGATCGGTTCATTCTCAATATTACAGCTCTGTTTTTCGATTTCTCTTCTTAAGTTTCTTGATTTTGGGTTTGAACATGGTTTGTAGATTTAGGGTTCTTGCTTTAGATTTGATTTCTTGCTCTTCTTCTTCGTTTAAGGGTTTACGACTTTTGAGTTTACACTTACAATTTAGGGATTTTTGTTGCGATTTGGGTTTTGTTCTATAATCGATTAGGGGATTTTACGACTTTTTAGTTTACACTCGAAAAGATTTGGGTTTTGTTCTACAATTGAACATGTTATACAAAATCGATTTCTTCTTGATTTGGTTTAATGGAATTTTGATTTGGGTTCTCAGATCTGCCTTTTCAATTGAGTTCTTGTTTGGTTTTGGATCTGGGTAAACAATCTTCATCTTCATCTTGAATTTTAAATAAAAATAATATTAGCAATATTAAGAATAATTATTGGTATTAAAAATAAATCAAAAATCAGAAAATAACTTGTACCTTGTTATTCATGTTGCATGATACACAAAATGGTAAGTTTAAAAAGTCTAGTACATTAAATGATAATTTTAAAAGTTTAGTACATACAATAGAAAAATGTGACAACTTGAATATATTTTCAAGAACTAAACCCTAAACATATACATGTAATGTTTTAATATTAATAATCAAAATCATTAATCTGGTTCGAACATTGAACAACAAACAAAAACGCATACTTGTTTAATATAGATTTTATTTATTGGCTCATCCAACCAGTGGTCGTGCATACCCACGAAACAAAATTGATCAAAATGTCGTTAATAGAATTCGGGTTAGCCGATTAATATGATCCATGCCTAATTTTTTGTTTAGAATACCATGATGTAAGCAAATAATAAAAATTCAAATTTAAGTATGTGTGTTAATTTAAATAAATGAATAAAATGTATTCGTTATAGTTGTTAAATGGAATTATAAAATTAATAATAAAATAGATGAAATAAATTAATTAGTACACAGTTTTGAATAAGGATTACGAAAATATCCCAGTTAGTTGAAACGGGTAAATGAGGGTCAAGTTGTAAGTTGAAAAGGAGAACAAAATACCCGTTGTGGATATATTTGAACCCCTAAGTCGGCTGCCTTATTCACTCAGATAAACCCACACGTTCAAACACATACACAGATATTCATACTCCATCTTGTTCTTGAAGCCTTGAGGAAAAATCAAGAAGAAGTCTTTCAAGTATCATTCCAACATTAAATCCAAGATTCTAAGTCAGTTCCTAATCCATCTTCATCTTCTCCATCTTCCAAAGTAAGTCCAAATTCCTCCATGTTCTTGAGTTTTGAGGTGTTGAGGTCAAAAATGGGTTAAGCATAAATTGACCTCAAGAACTGGAATTTTATACCTCAATCGGTTCCTATAACTCATGTGGATGGATTAGAACATAAATTATAGATTAAAATAGTTGTTTTGATTGGATTCTTTGAAATTGCTCAAATGGGTCATAAAAGGTGAAATTGAGTTTAATTCTTGTATAAGTTGTTAAAGTAAGTAATTAGTATGTTTATATACTTATTTTGGTGCCCTTTGATGCATATAAACACTGGAAATGAGTAAAAGTCAGTTGACAATCGAATTGAAGTGGAAATGAACAGATCAGGGGAAGTCGTCCGACCTGGTCTGCAACAAGCACGCTTGCGGGCGCAAGGGTATTGTTAACCGACATGCTTGCGGGCACAAGGGGTCGTCCTTGCGGCCGCAAGGGCGGTGGTGGCTAGATTGCTTATGGGCGCAAGAGGTTTCTCTTGTGGGTGCAAGTAACCCTCCTTACGGGCACAAGCAAGAAGGCTTGCGGCCGCAAGGTAGTGTTATGCAGTAATAGCAAACAGTTTTGCTGTTTTCTGTGTTTTAACGTTTGGGAAGTTTGCGTGGACTAATAGATGGGTTAAAGATGTCATTAGGAGATTACTACCAGTATTCTAGTAGTGGTACCTTGTGAGTATACATCTTCAATAGGATTGACTTGATTCATCATCACGTTGATTTTTAAAATATTTTTATCTTCTTTTTTATATTTCATTATTATTATTATTATTATTATTATTTATGAAGATCAAGATTCTTTATCACAAACTTCCTGATTCATGCCTATCTTCAACATTATGAACTTTAATCTTCATCATCTTCATTAGTATGCATCTTCATCATCTTCTTTATGAACAAGAACCAGTTATCATCCCTCTAGTTAAAAATCACAACCACCCCTTTTTCTTTCTTTCTGTTTCTCTCTCTCAAAGTTCAAGCAGGAACATAGTTGTGTTTTCAACATAGTTTTGCAGTAACTGTTATATAATCCATTTTGTAAATGGATTTATTCGATCGACATCACCATCAACGAAACTCGTGACACCTCCTTCTCTTCAACCGCCGCCTCCTCCTTCATCTCAACCGCCATCGTCCGCCGTGCCTCCTTCGCCTTCAACCATCACTATTGACGCCCACCCTATGAACTTAAGGCCACCGGAGGACCAAGCGGCGCAAACCCTAGTCTTGTACACCTAACCAATACAAACAGATCGATGAAAACCCTAAAACCTTAAAATAGATGAAAACCCTAATTTGTACAATCAATTGTTAGGGTCCCCTTTGTTTCTAAGGTGGTGGTTGAAGAAGGAGGCAGCGATGGTGGTGGTTGAAGACTAAGGAGGCGGTGGCTGAAGGTGGTGATGTAGGTGCTGGTGGTTGAAGTCCCTAATTTGTTCAATCGAAATAGGAGGCGGCGATGGTGGTGGTTGAAGATGAAGCGGCGGCGGCAGTTGAAGACTAAGGTGGTGGCGGTGGTTGTTAAAGAACTCATTCCAGATCTAATTCTTGAAAATTCAAGAACAAGTTCATACGAGTTATTTTGGTTTATCTATTCTATGTGTTCATCTTTCGATCCATGTGTTCTTGTGATTCATGTATTAACAAATCCTTGTTCTTCATCGATGATGATTGTTCATGAACTCAAATGGGGTTTTTTTCCTCCAAAGATGAAGATGGGTAAATTGATATTGTTTGGGTTTTTTTCCATTGATGATAACTTTGACGAAGATGGTCAAAGAAAGTACTCAAATTGGTTTTCTTCATTGATGATGATAATGATAATAATGATAATAATAATAATACTAATAAAATAATAATAACAATAAGAAATTAAAAAATTAAAAAATTAAAATGACCGGGTTGCAGGTCACTTTACATTAATTGAAAATTTCGGGTAGTTTGATGCATTTTTACGAACAAAGTATAGTTCGTTATACATAATATTAAAACGGGGACACTTCATTACATTTTGGTGCACTTATATATATGCATATTTACGTTGAAACTTTAAATAAATCAATGGCCAATAATGCTAATGGCTCATTAATGCGCTCATTAATGACTCCTTAATGCATTAATGAAGGTATTATGAGAAAATCAAGTCCCAATAATTAATAATGGTTCACTCGGACGTAATTCAGGTTGAGTGAATATATAAATGACTAAAATAACCCTATTAATAAGTCATGAATGGTTCTCGCGGTTATATATATATATATTCAAACAAGAACTGTTTTTTATTCAAGACCATTTGTAACACTATTAACGACTTATTAATAGAGGTATTTTGGTTATTTGTATATTTGCCCAACCGTGAATTGTGTTTGGATGGATGAGACATTATTTAATGAGACTTGATTTCCCCCAAATACACCTCATTAACGAGCCATAAAAAGTTATTGCCATTGATTTCTTTTAATCAAGAGTCAAGATTGATTCTTGTACAAACGACAATTATTGTTTGAATCATTCCCTATATATATATATGTATGTGTGTGTGTCCGAGGAGGAACCGGGTTACCAAGGGTTTTGGGTTGGGTATGATTCGGGGATCCAAGGGTATCCGCATTCTTGTTTCTAACTTCGGGGAACCTCCATTCCACTCCCATCCCTAATCAGCTCGGAATACCTTGTTAACCCGGTTTCAGCAACAGGGTATTTTTGTAACATCCTCACAAAGGGCCTAGACGCATGCTGACGTGGTACGTGTAATAAATTAATAAATTGAATAAAATAT
>JAUEJL010115946.1:0-24464 GCA_032274825.1 Drosophyllum lusitanicum | reverse complement strand
AATTGTACATTTTACTTAAAGTATTTATTTATTATTATATTATGGGAAGAATATATGTACTGCTACAAGCACCTATAATAGATATTGTCACTCGCAAATACTTAAATAAGTAAATAATAAAATAACTTACATACTTATTTAAAATATTTATAAATGTGACAACAACTATAATAGATTTTACTAGTAACATATATTCTATTTCTTATATTATTCACTATTATATTGTCACGTTTTACATGCACATCTAATACTCACTCACAAGTTACACCACATCCATGTGACACCATAACAGGATCCTGTTAGAAAGTGATTTTATTTGGAATATTTTAGAAACTATATATAATCCAAGCCATATATCAATATATAATTTGACTCAAATATCTATCAAATGTTTTTTGAATGTCTATGTTTCTACTCTTACAAATACTCATTTATATCTATACTATTATATAAAACATTTAACTTTATCTATCCTCTTTTAGTTTAAGAGTTCTTAAATTTCAATCAATAGTAGATCTTAACCAATTATTCTATCTAAATTAATATCAACCATCCAATTTTTAATTATTTCATTCTCTCTCTTAATTTATTTAACTTTTCAATCATTTAAAATATATTATTATACTAACATATTTTTTCATACCAACACAATTTTTTACCCATATCAACACAATTTTTAAGATTTTATTATTTCTCTCTCTCTCCCTATTTCATAAATAGAATTTTTTTCTTATTTTAATGTTTTTTTAAATTAATAAATAAAATGATGAAAAAAAGAAATGAAAAAACAGGCATGTTGCTGACATTGGATCGCGCGAATAATATACCGTTATACTCTTGAATACCATATTGCAAAACATAAACTATTCCTTGCCGCCGCATTGCGTGTGGATTATACTAGTCTTCTATCATAAATTTACTTTTCACAAAAAAAAAAATCACCAGTTTTATTTTGAAGTAGTTTTTGAACAATTAAAATTTTAATTAATAGTTTATATTAAAAAACATTTTTATGTCTTTTAATTAGAACCGCTGTAATTATATAATTTAACTAAAAGGTATTCTATATATATATGGTTTGCGGTGAGTGTAACTGCCATGTTTAAACTTCATTTTGAACCGTCAGATTCATCCAAGTTTAATCTCAGCCCTTTAAAGTCTCTAATTTATATAGCCGTTGGATTAGACTCATATCTAATCAAGACCCTTGATCATGCCCGGTAACGGTTAAAAACCGAGTATAAAGTCGCCTAACGAAGATGAAGAAATCAGAAACACAAATTTGAAAACGATGAACAAATCTGGAACGTAATCGAGTTGTTCTAATGTTCTTGATTATCTTTATATCTTCACCAATGTGAACCACCATCGGCGCCGCCGTGAACCGCCATTCCACTACAGTTAACCCCCAAAATCTAACCTAGAAACTTCCAGATCTGAGATGACACACCACACTTACAAATCTGTGACGACACACTCAAACACACACCTAACACACTTACAAATCTGAGATGATGGTGTGCAGTGGCGGTGTGTTATGGTGTATGCGCCGGGAAAGCGGTGGTAGTGGCGGTGTGCAATGGCGAGGAGGTGGCGGTGTGCATCGGCGAGGTAGTGGCGATGTGTGACGGCTGATCTGCAATGACACAATCAAACACACACTCAGCACACCTACAGATCTGAGATGATGGCGTGTGATGGTGTGTAGTGGCAATGTGCGTCGGGGAGGCAATGGCGGTATGCAACAGGGAATCGATGGCGGCTGTGTGCGACGGCGTAGCAGTGGCAGTGTGATGATTTAGAGAGCGAAACCGATGAGAGAATTTCGTCGAAAGATATTATGAGAGTACGCATGTGATAGTGAGGTTGTGGGGGTGAGGGTTTTTACAAGGAGTAGGTACTCATAAAAAATTTCAAATTTTCATGACTCAAGTCTCAGAAACTTCAAATCCCAAGCTTAGTGTACTGTTGGGTGAGGGGCTCAATGTGCATGTGTGTAGTAAAAAAAGAAAGACAAAGTTAAATTACACTGTAAAAGCTGGACACTTTTGTTTGGCTTTTTATTTTCTTCTTTATTTCATCATATATAATATATTAAATATATATACATACGAAATGATATATATATATATATATTTATGTCCTATTCGGTTTTTTATATCTATAAATATGTTAATTATATATAATGTTAAGATATTTGTGTGTGATTGATGGTCTGTTACATATAAGTTAGATAGCGATACAAATTAAAGTTTTTTTGATCCCCCCCCCCCAAAAGAATTATTTAAGTACAGATACCCATCATAAAACCTTAAAATAGATAATTAGATGTAGACATTCTAAAAATTAAACAGCATAATACACATCAAAAATTGGATGTTTGATCTAGCTCTTAATATTCAGATGTTTCATTCAGATTCAGATACAAAATTTTTTAATAAACAAACAACATCTAACTCACTTAAAACTAAGGCTATTAAGCAAAGCTCATATTAAGTAAGCAATATTGATTTCATCTACATCAGACAACTTACCTCGATCTTCTCCTTTTGAAACTTGAAAGTAGATTATGGCTTTAATCCATGTTTTATGGTTTTGAGTAGTATTGCAGACCTTAAAGCATGAAAACTGTGAATCTTTAATTTATTTGTGTCTTTTAAGACTTTTGCCCAAATTTAAAACAGGAGAATATGAGGCTTTGAGGTGACTATTCTTGAGTTATTTTTGTCTTCTTTTACTTTTGATTTATGTGAGTACATAATGAAAGTGGTAACTAGCTTATTACTTTAATATTATTATTGAAAAATTAGATTTACTTGTACTAAAATCTTCTATTTTATCTTCCTATCTTTTTAAGATTGACATACGTAATGCAATAATTAAAACCGAGTTAGAAATATTATTTTTGCTTAATGATATATAATTAAAACTCCGTATATACATCTCAAGTCTCATTCAAACTAGTGTAATACCCGAGAGGTGCTCGGTAGACAATTTTAATTATATTTTTATTGTGACGGACATATTTTGTCTACTTTTTTAATTTAGTTTTTCCTATATAAGTATTCGACTTGAAACTATCTACCCGAGCACCGCTCGGGTATTACACTAGTTTTTTTGGTTTGTTTGTTTTGGGGGCGGGAGTATGTATATCGGATGGCATAAGAGCATGTAGTGTACCATGACTGAAGTATCTCATGCTTAAAGCTACATGCTTCAAGCTACATCAACATAACTCACTCCATGCTTCAAGCATGCTTCAAGCATGCTTTAACCCTCGTACTATCCACGTTTCGCACGCTTCAAATATTTTTTATTAAAAAAAAATCTCTCTCTCCTCTACTATTTCTTCTCTCCTCTTTTCTTTCTCTCTCATCTCTCTTCGGCATTCAAATGCTGATCCCTTCTCTTTTTTTCGGTACCAAATTAAGGGGGTGGTGTTGGTTTTGTTACCCAACATCCAACTTAGTATGCTCTCGCTTGAGGTACACCCCATGCTCTAATGTTGTGTTCTCGAGTTATTTTTTTGAAAGGAAAGGAAACCGTCAAATTATGTGTTCTTAAGTTTTTGTAAGAAAGAAAAGGGGGAGCTATTTATTTAAAATCTTATCCTCCCAAATATATGATGATTTGAAAAAAAATGACTCTCCTCAATTTTATTTCTTTTCCTTCAAACTAGGGGTGTAAACGAGTCAAACCGAGCTCGAGTTCGACAGGGCTCGAGCTCGGCTCAAAAATTTATCATAAGCTCGAGCTCGGCTCGATAGCTCGATGAGCTTTCATACTTGAAGCTCGAGCTCGGATCGACAGGGTATATTTAGCTCGAGTTCGGCTCGAAAAGCTCGAAATAATATAAAAAAATTAAATTTAAAAACCAAATTATTCAAAATATAAATAAAATCTGAAATTAAGATTTTTAGTAACTACTTATTATAAATAGTATGTATATAAAGTAAATTTGTTTCAATAAACACTTATTTTTAATATGTTTTTAATATTAGTCCATCATATATACATATCACATATATAAATATACATATACTATACAAGGCTTGAAAAACTCGATAAGGACTTGAGCCGAGCTCTTAGAAGCTTGAGCTCGACTCGTTAAATAATTCGACTTCGTTTTTTGGGCTCGAACTCGAACTCGAACTCGATAAAGTTTGACTCGAACGAGCCGAGCTCGAGTTCAAGCTCAAGTTACTCGATAAAAACTCAACTCGTTTACACCCTAACTTCAAACACAAAAACACAATTTGATTCTTTCTTTTCATTTTCTTTCCGTTGCCTTGAGAACGGAGCGTAATGGCCATGACTAGGGAGGGGGTTTGAATGGCGTAAGGGTCACGACGGAGTAGCTGTGGACGAACCTAATTTTTATGTTTGGACATTGACTTGGACATATTATTAATTTGGACTTTGGACCGTAGATTTCATAAGCACTCTTTCCTCACCAGCGGCTGCATAGTGTATAGCCCTCTGCCCTCACCATAATCAACAAACATCCGAATTTAAGAATCTTCTCTTCATCAATCAATTCCGATTACGCTTTTCATAAGATCTGGTTACGCTCGCTCGCTCGCTATATCTGTAGGATGATGAGATATTGAAGATCTTCTTGAGTATTCTTCTTTTGAGTGAGCGTGCAAAACAAGAAAAAAAGAAATCGGTACACGTACAGGCATGGCTGATTACTCAAAGGAAGATTTTATACAGCTTGTAAAGAGAATTGGGGCTTATCTATCCGGAAAAGTTTACAAGATTCTAAATACCCAGGTGCCAATTTATTCTTCTTTATTTTTAATTTTTCGTTTGCCTACCAAGTGTTTGATGAATGATCCTTAGAAAATTCTTTCTAGATCTGTAGCTGTTTTGTTTCCTTTCTGATTTTCGAATTGATTTGCGTTGAGGTTTAATGTTTAGATGATTGAAAAACCTTAGAAATTTAATGTCTGCCAAGTTGGTAAATTCCAATCGGAAAGGTTGAATTAGGTTCAGTAATGACATCAGTAATCGGTGTCTTCAACGCAGGCTATGACTTCATGTACTTTCCCTCATCTTGTAGTTCTGTGATCCCTAGGACCCTAGGGGTACACATTCACGTGCACAGAGAGCAACCCGTGAACAAGCTTTCTGACATTGCAATATATCATGCACCAAAACCCCTTATTTACCAGTGTAAACTTCAAATATTTCGTAAGATCATATACAAACTCATAAAATTTATAAAAAAACAGCCTGCCCTAACTGTATCAAGAAATTACCGAGTGTACACTCATATTAATGGTAGACAACTGAAATTGATGAAATACCCTTTGGTTAGCCGGAAAACTTACATTAGATCTCCTAGGTATAAACGTGCCACATGATTCTAGTTGGTCTAAACGTTGCAGCTCTGATTTAAGAGTACCATCTTCATTAATCATCATATA
Organism: Drosophyllum lusitanicum; assembly: GCA_032274825.1. Lineage (NCBI taxonomy): Eukaryota > Viridiplantae > Streptophyta > Magnoliopsida > Caryophyllales > Drosophyllaceae > Drosophyllum > Drosophyllum lusitanicum. The sequence continues at coordinate 19,032 of JAUEJL010115946.1, read as the reverse complement.
TAGAAAGCCATTCATTGCTTTCTTGTTGGTCCTTATCATTCGCATTCATGTCAAAGTAAAGTTGGCAGCTTATGTTTGCATTAATCTTTTTTCACTTATGTGTTACCTTTTCAGGTGATTTTGATGTATTCCGCCCTCCCCTGAAAATTGCTACGATGTTATATTTTTGAGGCGTTTCATGAAAATTACAACATTTTTGATTCCCGTAGATTTTTCGAGCTTAATGTATCTTGTTGTTAGCGTTATAAAGCATTGATGGTATTAGTTTTGGTACTTCTGGTCAGAAAAGTTTCCTCTTTTTATCATTTATTGGCGTTTTATACATTTGAGTAATACTTGAGCACTACTTTTAAGCTATGTGTAAGGTCAACATTGAGTTTTTCATAGGATGTACATTGCAGTATCTTGCTAGACAACTAAGTGTTACTGAATAGCAACACATATATGAATATAATTACAAAATATGCTTTCTCAATTCGTCTAGCATTTCCTTTCCTTTTTTGTGCAATCATATTGAAACAATGAAGTAGTGAACTATAACTTTAAATCCTTCCGAGCAAAGAAAATGTTTCAAGGACTGATTTTTTCTATTCTACTAATGATATATGGTGTTCTATTCATTTTTATATAAATGATATAGGTGGTAATATTGATTTGTTTACTCTATAAGAGCTTGAGCCGAGCCCTTTTAAACTTGAGCTCAACTTGTTATATATTTCGAGCTTGTTTTTGGACTCGAGCTTGACTTGAACGAGTTCGAGCTCAACTCGAACGAGTTTGTGCTCAAGTCGAGCTCGACTCTAACAAGGTTGAGCTTGAGCCTAGCTCGATAAAAGCTTGACTTGTTTGCAGCCCTGATTTCTTATGCAATAAAGTCTATTTTTAATGAACACAACAATCTTTTTGTTCAAAGGTTTAGATATTATTGTCATTTTGTTTCTAATCATACTTAGCACATTAGGTATTTATAGAAGTTTTAAAGAAATGGAAAAGCTAGCAGGTGAACTTGACCTGGCCCGTTTCTACCCATACTAAAAGAGTAAAAGTGACCTTTTTTTTTAACAAGAACCCATTTTGTCCAATTACCAACCCACCAGACTCACCCATGTTGCCACCTCTAATAAAGAGCCCATTTATTTAATTCCATTGTATACCAATGTGATACGAATCAAATTAGACGGTATAATATATACAGATAAAAAACAAAGAAAAATGGCCCTACAATTTGAGGCGTATGCTCTCCTTTTTGCCAATCGACTACATAACTCTTGATGCCCTATTCTATTGATCCCCTTATCTTTTTATGATAACTCTCCAGCTTGGTGAACAAGAAAAACTATTAAAAGGAATGCTAAACTAAAACAGGAAATAAATAAAAAAAATGATTTGCCGCCCTTATTCTACTAATTGTTGCCTGTAGCCCTTCTTACTTGTTATGGCACGTCTTTTTCATAATGCTTATAAATTAGTACAATGATATATCCTCCTAAACATTTTCCTAAAATCTTCCTTGACATGACATTTGTCAATAATTCATTAGGTCTATGGACTTTTTGCCAAGCAGCATAGTTTTTATGGGCTGATGTTTTGTGAAGGATAATCCTGCCAGTTTTAATTTCTTTCTGTATTTAATTCTCAAATCCGTGTTTGCTTATCTTTAATTCATTTTAAAACTTAACTTTTCAAACATTTTGAAATCTGATTGCAGGATCTGCGGTCTGTTTGGGCTATAGCGGGACTTGCTGTTGCAGTAATTTTCACTTGGAGACTTCTTAGGACACCAACTGTACCTCGAAGAAGACAACCTAAACGTCAACCACATGCACCAAGTAGTTCTGGAGTCAATAGTCAACCAGATGCAAATTTGTTTCCTTCAGGCATTAGTTCCTCTTCTGAAGATTCAAGAGCACAAAATGTTATCGATGAGTTTTTTCAGCCTGTAAAGGTAAATGATAATTTTAATAGTGCAACTTTTGAAATGTTCGGCTTCATGGTGGTTTTTTACTTTCCTTTTTCTAATGATCACTTTATTTTTGGTACAGCCTACTTTAGGACAAATAGTCAGACAAAGATTGAGTGATGGAAGGAAGGTATGCTTTAGAAATTACTTGATTTGTGCAGGTTGGGTGATTGAAACAGTTTTTAGGTTGAAATGGGCTGAGATCGGATTGTGTTAACCTACCATAATTTCTTGTGCATTTTCTTAAACAATATAATTTATTAATGCATTAATTATGAATAGAGAAACGACGTTATTATGGTAATAATTTAAAGCTTTGAATACAACGATTTAGGAGGATGTATGCGTGACAAATACCATGAGTGGATTTCAACATGCTTAGCCCATTTGATCCGTTGTCCTTTTATCTAACGCTTTTCATTTGACCCGTTTGAGAATAAAAATACCACCCGAACTGACCCATTCATAAGTACATGAAGGTAAATATCTACCTATAATTTATGCATATGCATGCCGTTCTGTTTTGATATTGATCTTGTTATTACTGTAGGATGGATTTGTTATTCTGTTATTAGAATGTTGTTTAAGCATTTGTTTCTCGTAAAACTGAACTTGATAGCAAATCACCTGCTCGATGTGTGGCAATCTACATTCGTCATTTTTATGTTCCTAATATCATGTAAACAAGCACCCTCGGTTGTTTGAGAAAAAAACTAGTTGTTTAGCTGTTGGTGTGTAAAAATAATTGTGAGAATTATGATTTGAAAATTGACAAACTTGTCTGAAAACTGAAATGTCTAAATGCCACAAATTTAACTTTTTTTGAAGGCCAATAAGTGATGTTTCGGTTCATATGTCATTTTTAATTTCTCATCCAAGTATTCTTCACATTGCTGATTGTAATTTGCATTTCTAATTCATTTTTAAAGAATTTCAGGAATTGATAGATAAATACTTTTTTAGTTTCTGCCTTTTGCATTGATTATGTTTTTCGGGATCTCTGAAAATTTGTTTCTCTCTAAAAAGAGTTTGGAGTTGCATTTCTGTGTATTGAAAAGATTAACGTTTTTTTTGAAGTAACAAGATTCATATAATCAGTTGTAATAGAATAAACTGCAGCACACAGTGTTTGGATGCCTTTTTGTTGTTTGTATTTGTAATGATCAGATAATCAGTTGTTTGAGCGTCCGGTTATTTCTGTTTATTTAAGAATTTAATACATAAAATAACCAACTTGGGAGAAAAGGCTATTGCGTCTGTAGAGATGGGGTAATTAGGTAAATTCATTTCACCCTTTGATAATCAATTCTGTTGCAGGCAATATATTTTTCAAATATGATCATGTGACTCCTTAGTTAGATAATCTGAAGCAAAATATGTTTATTTGAACATTCAAATTGATATCATGAAATAATCTGTTAATCAGTTCTAAGGGAAAGTTCAAACAACCCCCCTCAAATCGAGCCATATATACATGACAATTATTATGTATGTTTGGAAAATTGATTACCGACCATATCTCTTTTATTTGATTACCATTATCTATTAATAGTTTATACAAGTCCACTGAAAGACCATGAAACTATCTCTTTCTTTTCCTTATTAGACACCTTATGCCTACTATGCAAAATTGCAAATTAGTAGAAATAACCCTGAAAAGATTTGAAGTATTGTTAACTTTAGCATATGGTGTGTGGATTATTTACATGTTAATTCATTAATCTTTCAAGCACATAATGGTTTTCATTATTTTGATGAAGGTGACTTGCCGCTTGCTTGGGGTTATACTTGAAGAAACTACTCCAGAAGAGCTTCAGGTAATGGTGTTTTTAACTTTATATTTACACTCATTGCTTGATGTGTTAGTTTTGACCCATTCATTATGGATGCATTGATTTGGGCTGTTTGTATATGGGTCAAACCGTCAACACAACAAAATTAGCTAAAAAGTAAACATGTCAAACAGGTCCTACATTGTCAAACAATTTAAAAGCTGTGCGAAGTGTATTTTTAGTGCGTAAAACACTAAACCCTCCTAAAAATGCATAAAACCTCCTAAATCGTTTTATTTTGAAAACAAGATTATTCTTAAATCTTTGAAAAAGTTTGGGCAAACGGTGTTCTTGGCCGACCTTACCCGTAAAATTATTTGTTTTGACCCGTTATCCAGCACGATGGACCCACACAAAGATGACTCACTTGACTAATTGTGTCTAGCAGAACCAAGCAACCGTGAGATCCTCTGTTTTGGATGTTCTTCTCGAGATCACTAAATTCTGTGATCTTTATCTCATGGAAACCGTCCTCGATGATGAAAGTGAAGTATGTATGAGCTTTTATGTTTTTTTCTTTATTTTTGTTTGTTTATTATGATCCCTTATCGTATATCCTTGAGTTTATGGACTCCGTTACCGTTTTCAATTTGTGGGTCCCGCTTTTGTGGTGTAAAAGAAAGTGAATAGGAAACAAAAGAAAATCCTTACTGCGAATGAAGCATTAATTTTTTTTTTCAAGTTCTTCTTTGTTGGCATAATTGTGTTTTTCCCCATACCTTAATGTATGTTCAAATTCATCGCATTGACCGCATGTAATCTTCATTAGGTCCCGTAGTTTGTAGCTCTACGTTAATTGCAGCTGTTTTCTGTGGCAAAATTACAAGCACAAAATTACCTATTTTGCCTGTTGTAATGGTTACAAAGATTCTCCATATTTAGTCATTATTTAACAACATTTTAAATATTTTAGTATTTAACTGTAGTCGAATGCTTTTAATTTTAGCATGTCTATTTTGTAAAACACTATAATTAATTTGGGATAAAGGGAATACATTCAGGCTAATGAGGATTTGACGGGGATCAATCTGGATACTTTGATTTTAAATGTTAACTAATCTGCTTCCGTTTTCAAAACTGCTATGGATATAACTAATATAGAGGAAAATTTAACTACAAAATTTCTGCCAGTAGAGAACCGCTGTCAAAATGTAAACGAGTATAATATAATAATGTGGAAAATAATAATAAATATAATATGAGTCCAACACCATGAATGCTTTGGTGACCTGACAAGTTACTGTTGTGATATCATTATCATAACTTTGTTCTATAGAAATTCTGTTTGGTGACCTTTTCTGTTCTTGTTTGCTAAATGTTACTGCTATTTGTTTGTAGAAAAAAGTTTTAACGGCGTTGGAAAAGGCTGGGGTCTTTACATCTGGAGGCTTGATCAAAGACAAGGTAAAACCAATAAGTAGTTATTTGCAGTTTCACTGCTGAATGTGGGAAGTAAAACGTAGTTATTTAGAAATTCAAAATTGACATAGATGCATCCAGTTTCTTAGCTCCAAAAATGTATTGTAGTTATTTATTTTGTACCTTGATGTTGAACTTTGCTTCTTACCAAAACATTTCTTATTGGAGTTAAAGTCAATTTGACACTCAAAGGGTAGTCCATTTGACACTCAAAAGTCAAACCTGCACATCGTTTCCAATGAAGAGAGGGTAAGACCCAGTAATCATAATTAGAGGTTTCAATATGGGCGGGTTGGGTAACCTGTATAGTTTATTTGTGTCAAAATGGGTCTGGTCAGATTTGCGCTGACATGCCAATACTTATATGTCTAATTATCTGTATTTTGTAAATAATTTAATGCAGCAGATATCATTGCAAAATCTATCTTAATAACATAATCAGCTAACATCTTTTAAATGTAACAATTGAAGACATTTTGAGGATTTGAGTACATGTTAGGCAAGTTCGACATGTTTCAGTTTTAGCTATATATATCATTTGACCTGTCTGTCTTTTGTCAATAAAATACTGTCTGAATGAACTGATTGGCTGATTTCATACAAATGGGTCAAAGTAGAGGACCATTTAATGAGAGAACATGGCATACAGGCATAAAAGGCGATAAATAGTTTAATATAAGATCCATCTCTCTTATTTATTTATTTATTTGTTATATTTTAGTAATCAATGTTCAATTGCAGGTTCTATTTTGTAGCACAGAGATTGGACGAACATCTTTTGTTAGGCAGCTGGAGCCAGATTGGCATATAGACTCGAGTCGAGAAATTACTACACAGTTGGCGGTATGTACACCACTTTTATGTCTGTTAACATAAATGTCTATTGTCATAAAATAGCTATTTAAGTATTGAATTAAAGCTATTAAATAGCAGTTTCGTTTCCCCGAATGTTCCATTATGGTACGCAAACTTTTTTTTACACATGGCCAATAAACTCACAAAAAACGTGTTACTATGCCAATTTTGTTGATTTTAACCGTCATTCTTTTCCCCATCTTCATCACCTCAAATACTCGCAAAATGGAGACTTTGAATTCACAATTCTCCATGAATATGTGTTGAAAGTAATGATTTTTGAGTCTATGGAAAGGCAATCCAGTTATCTATAAACTAATGCAAAAATAAAACACAACTAAACACGACTTTAAATAAGTCGAATTATCAAAAAACCGTATGGGTGCTGAATGGGTTTGATTTATGACATACCTGACTTTAACTAGCGATGATGAACTTGGTGTCCTTTGAAAGGTAAAAAGATTACCTACAATAATCTATGAATATAATTAGGTAAAGCGATCAAGAATCGAGCAAAAAATTGGTTTTTTTCTTCCCTGTTTTTCGAAGTAATAGCCAAAAAAATTCGACACTTTGAACTCGAAATTCTCCTTGAATACTTGATGAAAAGTTATGAATTTATGATTCCTAATCCTATGGCAAGGGTAATCGAGTTGTCTATAAATCAATGCAAAAAGAGCGTCAAAATACGAGTTTAAAATGAGTTGAATCATTAAAAAACAGTAAGCGGGTGTTGAATGGTTTGGTTTATTACATACCCATCTTTAATTAGCGATTTCTTGACCTACACTTGATGAAGTTCATGAACTTGGTGTTCTTTGAAAGGTAAAAAGATTATTTACAAGGATTTGCAAAAGAATTAGGCAAACCGATAAAAAATTGAGCAAAAAAGACGTTTTTTATTGCCCTGTTTTGGTAACCTGCTGAAACAATTGCAGGTTGAAATAGGCATAATGACACTTTTTTGTGAGTTTATAGGCCATAGGGGAGGGTTTGAACGAGAACTGTGAGAACCAATCTTGGCCTTTGATTACAATTAATCAATGACTAAGAATTTTTGGCGGCTCATTAATGGCTCAACAACTCATTAATAAGGGGTATTTTAGGAAAATCAAGTCTTGCTCATTAATGACGGTCCACCTGAACGCAATTCATGGTTGGGTAAATATACAAATGACCAGAATAACCCTATTAATAAGTCATTAATGATGTTACAAACAATTCTCGCAATTCTCGTTAAAAACAATTATCCTTTTGAACTTTTCCCATTGACCATATGTGTAAAAAAAGTTGATGTGCCATAATGGAATATTGGGGAAACGTTACTGCTATATAGTAGCTTTAACTTTTAAGTATTTAGTTTTCTTTACGGTCCAATTTGTTAATTATATCTTTTTTGGTCCTATTTTGGTAATTATACTTTTATTTGATGTGCTATATTGGTGATTACAACAAAGTATACACATGTGAGTATAATCAAAATACTATAGTTAATTACGACAATGGTCTTTATGTTTACCCATATTTCATGTTTAGTTGTGTAGTTTTCAAAATTATGTAGGCAGTCTTTTATTTATAAAGTTGTAACACCCACAGTTCATCATGTGACTTGAACATGAGGGCAAAATGGTCGTGTTGATCTTTAGTTGAATACAACGTTGGTCCTTTATTTTATTGAACATTTTCATTTTCATTCGCATTATTAATATTAATATTTAATAAGTTAGTGCTCTAAAATATTCTACTAATATATTTAACAAATTTAAGTTTAGTAAATTGATTTTTTACAAACTAATGTTTAACTAATTGCCTTTTTGTAGTATTAATACTAATTACTTTTAGTTTTTTTGACCAAATAATATTCTTTATTGAAGATTTGAGCCACCCCTTAGTCCCTTACCGGCGATCAAAGCCCCAAAACAGAAAATAATGCTTAATCCGGTAACAAAATCCCCTTATTGGCAATCAAACTGAAACAAGATCCCAAGAATGTTTTTGGTGTTTTTCCTCTATTACACACTCACACACTCAAAACTCAAAATCTGAAGATCTGAAACAAAATTTGAAGCAGAACGCTGATTTGCAACCTGTTCTCGGATAGAAAATTGTTCTTTTCTATTATCTGATGTCTTATATACATAGAGGAGGAGCACAATATATATAGAAGCTAACGCAGCCAAAGCCCATAAGGGCCAAGACCAAACTAGCTGGAGCATAGATATCGATCATACCCAGCTTGTTACAAATGTAATTAACTCTATTTCCAGGTAATGCTTTAGTGAAACCATCAACTAGCTAACCTCCCGTCCTCACATGAGAAGTTGTAATTGTTCCATCATCTATCTTTTCTCGAGTGAAGAGACAATCCACTTCAATGTGCTTGGTTCTCTCATGATATACCAGATTGTTGGCAATATGAATAGCAACCTCATTACCACACTATAGGTTCATCGGTTTAGACCGACTAAATCCAATTTCACTTAGAAGATTACACAACCATATCAGTTCACAGGTGGTTTGAGCCATAGCACAGTATTCAAATTCAGCACTTGATCTTGATGCAACATTCTGCTTCTTACTCCTCCAGGACACCAGATTCCCTCCAACAAAAACACAATAGCCTGTTGTAGACCTTCTGTTTGTAGGATCTCCACCATAGTCGGCAACAGTGAACCCCTCTATGACATGATGACCATGGTTTTGATATTTGATACCATAAACAGGACCCCCTTTCATATATTTTAGAATGTGACAAACAACATCCCAATGGGTGGTTCTTGGAGACGACATAAATTTGCTTACCACACTTATAAGGAAGGCAATATCTGGGCCTGTAATCGTCAAATAATTCAGTCTTCCCACAACTCTTCTATACTTTTCAGGATTCTCAAGAAATTCTCCCTCGTTAGCTTTTAACTTCACATTTGGGATCATAGGAGCCTCACAAGGTTTTGCCTCGATTAACCCAGAGTCACTCAATATGTCTAAGCAATATTTCAGTTGAAACAAACAAATTCCTTTGTGAGTACCCTCAATTCCTAGGAAATATTTCAACAGACCAAGGTCCTTAGTCTGGAATTGAGATGCAAGAAAATCTTTCAATTTCTTGATCCCACTTTCATCACTGCCAATAACAACTATATCATCAACATATACTAGTAACCAGATTCAGAGGAAGAAAAGAACACCGAGTGATCATATGAGCTTCTTTGTAATCCAAACTTGGTCACAACTGTACTGAACCAACCAAACCAGGCACGAGGGGATTGCTTTAGACCATATAAAGACTTTCATAATTTGCAGCCTTTACCACACTCCCCCTGAGCACCAGGTGGTTGCTCTATGTAGACTTCCTCGTGTAAATCACCATGCAACAAAATTTGAAGCAGAACACTGATTAGCAACCGTTCTCAGAGAGAAAATTGTTCTTTTCTATTATCTAATATGTCTTATTTACATAGAGGAGAGGCACAATATATATACAAGCTAACACAACTAAAGCCTAAGGGCCCACACCAAACTAAACAAAATAAAGAATACTAACTCTAACACAGCCCAAGTCGGACTTGGTTGAAAATAGAACACTGATTTGCGCCAATGACAGTTGTCTCTGGCTTCATGTAGTTGGTGGTTAGCTTGTCATTTTGGACGGCATCGCTTCCACAGTTTCGCCACTTCCACTCAGGAAAATTTAGGCTTCTATGCCACTGCCTCCGCTGCGTCGAGGAGAGAGGTGGTGACGGAAGTGGTTATGGAGGAGAGAGTGTGAGAGTTATGGGATGGGGAGGGGGGAGGGAGGGAGGAAGGTTGCTTTTATTTTTATAGTTTTTAAAATGTAAATACTAACATTAATAAAAAATGACTGTTTTACCCTCGTGTGCCTTCCACATGAGGACGTTTAAGTTTTGCTACTAAACATGAAATGTGGGTAAACCTGAAGGACCAACAAGGTAAATTAACTCGCTCTTTATGATCTTGAATCTAGTTTTGCTCCTAAAAACAGTTATAGTTTGTTGACAGCTCAAAGTGCACCGAGGCACAAAGGGGTCCTCAAGCCTACGGCGCGAAGTGCAGGCTTGGGCACGGGCATCATGAAGCGAGGCAGATTGTATCAAAAAAATTGTTAAAAATATATGTAATAAATGTAACATAATAGAACTCAAATAATATCATGATACTTAAAATATAACATAAACTTCTACTTTATATTTCATAAACCAAAACATACTCAATTTAAAGTCTCAAACATCATATACAATTCATTTCCATACTATATTATCAGCAAGTGAATGGGATCTAGAAATCAAACAAATCAGGTGAATCAAACCAGAAATAAAGCCACAAATCAAGTGACTTATACCAGAAACACACACTAAATCTGCAAGTATACTAACTATACTAGACAAACCAAAAAATCAAGTGAATCAAACCAGATTTAATTATTGTAACCTGCCTAACTAACATACATATTGTAGCAGCTAATCGGTGAAGGAGAAATAGAAGTAGAAAACTGATGTGATGATGAGGAGAAGATAGAAATAGAAGTAGAAGATCGACTCTAGGTAGAAGTTTAGAAAAAATAGTAGAAATAAAAGGATTGGTACCTGTTGATGAAGTAGGCGATTGTAGTGATGAAGTTGATGATAAGGAGAGGAGATTGCAAGTCACCAGCAGCAAAAATCGAACGCTACATTTTAGGGTTTATGAAAACTGAGAAGTCCCAATGGTAAAGTAAGTTCAATATATTAAAACAAAAGCGCTTTTTTGTTTGAATGGCAAACACACAAAAAGGGCCTTTGGTCTAGCGGTACCAAGGTGTGACTAGGTGTCCCTCCTTAGAGGTTGAGGTTTCAAGTCTTGTTAAGGACGTAAGGTGCAAGAAGTGCCTTTTTGTGTCCCACAAAGCTTCTTCGCTTTCATGCTCCTCACCGCGCTTCATGAATGTGCCTCGCTTCATCAACAGGAAAGCCCAATGTTCTGTGCTTCTCCACTTTTGCGCCTCTAGCGCTCTTTTTACAGTTATGGTTATAGTTCTACACTTCTACTCACCGTAATAAGAAGTTATGGATGTGGGGTGGTAATATTTGAGATATCTCACATAATGACTAGGGGTCAAAGAAGTTGACTATCGGACTCCAAGTGAACACAAAAGGCATTTTAAAACTTTTAATTCTTGCTTATTTATACTTTTGTTTGGTAGGAGTGTAGGACTCTAATGAGTTGGTAACAATTTTATATACCTTTTGCAATTTCTATGATTCTCTTTCTTCTTTTTAATTTTAGATCATTGTGATATGCTTTTATTCTGTTAAGATTATTTATCCCAACTGTCTTTGTTGTTCGTTCAAATATATTTTCGTTTTCATTTGATGACAGAGGTTCATCAAGTATCAGCTTCACATCTCAAGTACCAGAACCGAGCGAATCGCATCTAACGTCTTCAGTTCTTCATCCTTGGAACAGTTTTTCAGCGGTTGACCTTCTGGAACCGGTCAACCTCTCTCGGATATTTCTTTTAAAATAGTTTTTCATGGTAGTAGTACCTTATGATGTGTGCATGTGAGGCTTTTGATTTTGTGCAATACATTTGGTCAAAACTTACCATGATTCTAGGGTGGTTTCATGTCTGTGGTCTGTAGTTTATGTTACAGTCAAAGATTAGACATCTTGGTTGATACTAGACTTTGTTACCTTTTTAGATGTTTTATAGGAACTCCTAAGTTGTAACCATTGATCTCTATAAACTTATTCTAGGATTTTATCCCTTTGCTGTCAGTTAAAAAGAATGAAAAAATAATAATAAAACTGAACCATATAAATACGAAAAATGGCATGAATTAGTTAACTTATGTCCTGCTAAAATGTCGGGTCATGCTAAAGATAATGTGACGATTTTTCAGCTTGAATCCCGTACTCATGTGTCATCTTTTATTCATTTTCTTTGAAAGGGTTTTTTCTCCCTTTCCTGGAAACTATATTTGATGAGTAAAGTTTTTAAATGTCACATTCTTATTTGGTATTTTTCAAAAAACGCAAAGGAATCGAGCTTCTTGATTAAGCCCGTGCTTGGTTGGTTTAACTTTAAAAAGTTTGAGCTCGAGCTCGGTTTGTTTCCAGCCTCGTGTAAAGCTCAAGCTCGATTTGTGAATAATTTTAACTTAGGCTGAGCTCGTTTGTTATGAATGTTTATTACAATTATTTTTTATATATAGTTATCTTCAAAATATCAGCATGTTCGGTAAAACTAGTTAAAGATAGGATGAGTTCGAGCTAGAATTGAGACTAGAGTTAGAGCTTTTATTTGTTAAGAAAGTATTTGAATGAATAGCTTAGCTGTAGCTCAAGCTTTTAAAGGAAGGCTTTACACTTTTATAAATGTTGGATTCCTTCATATAAACAAGAATGACCAAGAAAATTTGTATACATTTGTCATCTTTATTTGTGTTTTTCTTTAAACGGCAAAGATATATTATATATTAATAATAATAAGAAAGTTGCTAGAACAAGTAATTACACAAGAGATTATTACATAGAATTAGAACACCAATTCAACTAAAATATCATTCTACGCAACTTGCCAACTAGAGACATGACGTTAGTCTTCTTTTCCTCGAAGATCTTGGAGTTCCTATGTGTCCACGGATCCAACAAAACGAGAAGATCAAAGTAGAAAAAGACTCTAGTCTCGACCTTTAAACTTTAAAGCCTAGACGATTCCCTTAGGTTAGAAGAGCATGGATAGTAGACGGAAGAGGGGAATCAATAATCCACCAAGTACATATATGTATTAACAAAAACTTGGCCCAGTTGCAAGAAAGGAAGATGTGCTCTTCTGATTCAAAGCTTGCACCACAGATTGTGGGGTATCTAGTTGCAAGCCTTTATTTAGCAAATTATCAAGATTATCCCATTTCTGAAAACATAAAAACATTGAGTAAAAAAAAAGCCATTTATGAAAAGCATCTTCTATGCTTTCCTCCTTAATTTATCTACCAATCTTTCAAAAAATGATTAAATTGGGTTAAGGATCAAAGCTATTTTGAGCCGTAAAAGTTGAGATTTCCTTGCATTACATAAAGATGAAGCATGGTATTTTAAAACTGCTTAACATTTATATTTTGAAAACTAAGAAAAGTGTGGTCTGGTTATCCATATTTGACTAATGTCTATGGTCCAATTATCTGTTTCTTCTAAACACCTTTTGCTTTCCAAATTGCGGACTATTTAACCATACTTCTGCTCATTCTTTCTCATAATCCAGTATTACAAAACTTGAAGATCAAGATCAAGTTTCGAGCAAGAGAATAACTAATCAAGAGCATAATCATCTACTTCATCTTTCCTTCATTGTAATATGTGGGTTATTTGGTAATGCCTACCATTGTTTAGTGAGAAGTTTAGAGGTAATCACTACTTAGATTGAATGAGATGTTTGAGGAGTTGATCACTGACATGCTTAGCGAGACGAAGACATAATCACTAACTTATTAAGAGATGTTTTGTACTTGTGATCTTTTCCGATTCAAGAGAGGCGTTTAGTGAAGACAACTCATGGTTGAAGACCAAAAAGTAAATGTAGGTTGAATTTATAAGCAAGATAACTATTCTTTACACGCTACATTGATAAGTCATGTTTAACAGTTTTATCAACACATTACATATAAGTGCCCTCTAATTACACTCACGAATACTTATAGTCCAATGAAACATGTCTAAAGATGTGGCTAATAACAATCCATGAGATTTAGCCGAAATCAATCCATGACTTTTCTTTCACTTCTCCGTGTATAAGAATTTTAGACCAAAATTTGTGAATAATTAATAACTAGGGCTTTTCATATTAAAAAAAATAAATTATATAATAGATTATTTTAGACGAATCAAGTTATACTCTAATATACACAAAAGGACTTATCTGTTTACAATACTCTTGCTAACCATATAAGATGGTTACTAAAAATAGATCGTATCCCCGGATCGCTATTCAAATGGTCAACTACTTAACTACAAGGACTTGATGTAAAATGGATAATTTCTGAAGGGCTTTTTTGAATTTGATCTTTCTACAGGTACTCTTCATGTAAACCTTCATTTCTTGTAGACGGTTACACTTGCATGTATAAAATCCTAATCCATAGCAAACGCAATTCTCCTGAAGAACGCGTCGTATGAATGGACTAAATCAGTCACGCGCCCTGGTCAACTCGGTCGAGTTACATCTGTCGAAGCCACACCACCGTCACAACATAAGCTTGTCTTCATCGGCCGGCGGGTTATTGTATCGGAAAATCGGCCGCGGTGTATCCACAGGAACACGCACGTTCAGACTAACGCACACACCACGGCCATTCGCCGAACCTCCAAAACTTCACCGAAGATCCACCGCCACTCTCCACCACCGTTATTTGACGGCGATGGATTCTGATTCGCATCTGCCAGCGCCAGAAGTCGAGGCAGAAACAACAAAAATCTCCAATGATGGAGCGAGTTCTTCCAGCGTGGATGATCAAAGTGTTGTTGCTACCGATGAAGAAAGTCGCGAGTTGAACGGCAATGAAGTTGAAGGTTTGAAGTGATTTAATTGTTTGGTGTTGATATTGCATAATACACAAATTTTAGGTAATTTGTACAGTAAATCGTAATTATTGTGTTTACTGAGGAACGTATTATATTGTAAAATTGTTGAAGGTGAGCAAAGGAAGGTACTTCCTGAGGCGCTATCGCGGAGTGTTGTGACGCTTTCGTGTGAATCCTCTGCTGAGGGAGGAAATTGCGATGTTTATCTGGTTGGAACGGCACATGTTTCTATGGTAATTGAATTTCTTTTATGTTAATTTGCTGAATTTTATCGCTTCATTAACTCGTTTAGTTGGGAGGAATTTTATCTAACCTCAGTTCTTCAATCGGTTTGCTTTCCAATAAAGCTTAAGAAGGTTTAAAGCTTTATCACTTGTTTCTTACTTGAGAAGCAAAATAGATAAATAAGAAAAGGTGAATCAGTGATTTCAGTGAATGGCTTTAGATACAGAGAACCTTGCTTAATCTGCACTTCATGTTCCATCTCTTTTTGCTGTTCGAAAGCTAACTTGTAGGAAACTGATACTGTTGACTGTTGAGTTGGGAATATGTTCTTTTTTGTCTCATGAAAAATGGCTACAAATTATATGGCATGTTAATCAATCGCATTAAACACTACGACTTTTTAGAAGTTGAATCATGGCAAATGTGGTGCACATTTAGTCATTTTATTTCTGTTCCATTTCCAAATATGCGAGTCTCAGGAATTTCAGTGGGTAACTGAAGATGGTTTTGGTGTTGTAATGTTAAGAAGTTGAAATTCTCATCGGAAGTGCTCTTAAAGAATATCTTGCTTGGAGGATAATTATTTACAGACCTTTTATATTCCTTAATATGGATATACGAATATGGGCATAGTTATGGAAATATATTCTGATTCACAAGTAGGGTACTAAAGCCAGCTGTATGAAATGGTCAGCTAATGATGTTAGCAGTTTCATATAATCTAATGGTACCTGCCTGGTAAAGATAAAGGCAGGATAGTAGCAAAGAAAGATGCGGATGCAACTTAAAATTCTTAATCGTGATTATAGTAGATTTTTGTGGACCCATTTATGATATGCACAACATGATCTGCACATCTTCATATCATGTTACAGGTGTACTTTGATGTTAATTACAAAGTTACATTGACACACTGTATGAATCATGCACTTGTTAGAAATCCAAGACAAGTTTTGTGAGGTAGCATTTCCGAATCACAAGTTTTGCTTTTACGATCTTCAGTTGATCCGTCTCTTGTAGCATAATGTGTTTTCATCTACATTTTCTTTGGATCTCCATTTTGATTTGTTCCTTTTCCTTTCTTAGTAATGAACACTAAGAGTAGAAAATGTGTTCATTTCTATTGCAAATTTTAATCTATTTCATGGCTCATTATAATTAGCTATAATCATTTGTGCACATAAATGTTTCACTTCAATATTTTAACATTTTTGTAACGTATTGCAGTCACATGTGGAAATTTGATTTTATATCATCTTTTTTCTTCTTGTTTTTGTAGGAGTCCTGCCAAGAAGTTGAAGCTGTAATCAGTTTCTTGAAACCACAGGTGCTTCTCTTTATAACTCATAACACTTGATTGATGGATGCACCTTTTAGCAGGTTAGCTGCCTGCTATCTTATGCTTATAGTTATAAATTTCCTTGGTATTCTTATTAATTTCACTTCTGTATGATTGATGCAGGTTGTCTTTCTGGAGCTATGCTCAAATCGTGTAGCTGTACTCAGCCCTCAAAATCTGAAGGTCTTTGCATTTATTGTCTATTAGTTACCCCTGTTATATTTGTTAGAGAAACAAATGGCAAATTTAGGATCTAATTTAGAGAGTTTCTCTATATTCCTTTGTCTCAGTGCATTCAAAAATTTAAAAATATCATGGTTATGAAGCTACCTGCATATTTAAAAACATGATGCTTATACAACTTAGTCTGTAAATATACTGATTTTTTGGCTTTCCAGGTACCTACAGTGAGAGAAATGGTGGATTCGTGGAAGAAAAATCACAACGCATTTGGAATACTTTACAGCTGGTTTCTTGCTAAGGCATGATATTGTTTGAATTATCTCTGAGTGTTCTGGAATAGCATAATAAAATTATTGCATGACTGATCTTATTTGTATATACAATATTGTATGAATATCTGTCCTTTTAGGTTGCTAGTAAGCTTGAGGTTTTCCCTGGTAGTGAGTTTCGTGTTGCTTATGAAGAGGCCATGAAATATGGTGGCAAGGTGGTTCTTGGTGATCGTCCTGTAAATGTGAGATCATAAAATTTACGTTTATTAAATCTATATCTAATAATACTTGTGCAAAAACACCTTTTAGATGTCTAAAGCCTAATGCAAAAACATCATTGTAAGTTTCTTTATTTTTATGTGACACCTGAACAGATAACTTTACGAAGGACATGGTCAAAGATGCCATTATGGCATAAGACGAAGTTGATGTATTCTTTGATGTTTCAATCAATATTTTTACCAAGCCCCACACGTCTTAATGAAATGGTACATGTTCATTCTCATAACAGCACCATCTTATTTCACAGCAAAAATGTTTAAGAAATCAAGTTCATTTGAAATAAAGTCGACTCAGTATTCACATTTGATATTTTTATGCATGTATCTCTTGTTATCAGTTGAAGGAATTGGATGATGTGGATATGTTGACGCTTGTTATTCAAGAGATGAGCAAGCAGTACCCTACTTTAATGGAAACCCTAGTACATGAAAGAGACCAGTTAGTATCTTCTTTGCTATTCATATCATGTTTTCTTGATATTAAGTTACTTTTATCGCTTCTTTGCTAAATAGGATGATATCTTCATTCTTCTGTTTCCCTATTCTAGTATTAGTTATATATTGTCTTCTAACAATGATGGTAAGTGGTAACTATGATGAAAACTTATAGTTAAAACCTAAGCTCATAAAAAAACATAGATTAGGTAACAGGTGCCCAAAATGGTTGCTGAATAGCAGGCTATGAATTAGAGGCCCTTTTCCGGTCTTTTATTCCTCATCGTATAGAAAACACAGTTATTATCAAACGTTCCAGACAAATCTAATTGTATACAAAAGGGTTAATGCAGCTAAAACCAATAAAGTTTCACTGCTTCAACAGACACTGGACTTTTTTTTGGCAGTGGTTCCATACTTGATACTCCCATCCCCCAACTTTATTTTGTTATATACAAACCTTTATACTTTTTTTACTTACAACCGATTTGACCTTTCATTTTT
This sequence comes from Drosophyllum lusitanicum, assembly GCA_032274825.1. NCBI lineage: Eukaryota > Viridiplantae > Streptophyta > Magnoliopsida > Caryophyllales > Drosophyllaceae > Drosophyllum > Drosophyllum lusitanicum. The sequence continues at coordinate 1,150 of JAUEJL010115946.1, read as the reverse complement.
TTGCTTAATTGGCATTGAAGACATACAAACTAACGCCGTGGACAAATGGTTACTTGGAAATTGGTGGCATGGAATTTTCAGTGAAATGTTCCATAGAAACTATTCAATCTTGTCAATGAACATTTTTTTAATTAAATATCATTCCTTTTTTACCAAAAAATTAAAACCCATTCAACTTCTATAAAGTTCATTCACTTTTAATCAAAAGTCTTTCAAACGACAACAATCATAGCTAATCAAGTACCACTTATGGCTACCATTATCTATCAGAGTCTGTTGCAGTCCGCCATGACCAAAAATTCACCACCATCAAAATTGTTGAACTTTAAACAAAGATTGATTTCAACTGAAAAACCATGAAGCAGATTCAAAACCCTAAATAAATCAAAGGATGGTTGTTTGAGGATGTGTGAAGTAAAAAACCTAGATCTAAATCTGAATATATTATGGTTCACTACCATGGTGGTTCAAGGTTGTGGATGGTGAGCGCCTGAGCAGAGAGACCATGGTGTGGTGGAGAGCACACAGTTATTGGTATTAATAATTGTTATTATATTAAAGTGAAATGCCAAACAGGATGACAAATTAGAAAAAATTATATGTAGTGTCCACTGTCGACATAAGCATTTAACTGTTGTACACTTGTACAGGTGGAAATGGGTCTTATAACAAATTAAAGTAAGTTAAGCGGATATAACCAATTCCAAAAAGGGTTAGGGGTTAAACAGCCAAAATTATAATACTTTATAGGTTTTATCCAACATCAACTCTACTCAAGTTGTCTGTTCAGTTGTTTCAAATTTGGAAGAAAAGATAAAACTGACATATCCCATATTGCCAATCGGAACTTAGATGTAGTTGTAGGATGCGATGCTTACATGCTTTTCCTCTCTAAACAGTTGCAAAGCCAAGGAACCAATTTGTGAGTGAGGAACCCCCGGGGGACTTTCTTTTCATTTCGCTTTTATCATATGTTTGTGCATAGAAAATAGGTGGTTGGGAAATGGCACCTTAACGCTTTTTTATCCAAATATTCGTGTTAAAAATAATTACAAAAAATATATCATTACAATATATTAGACAATTGAGTGTGTTTTAAATATGTATATATTAGAGGGTCTAGAATGTAAATATATTTCTTATATATTCT